>CM053026.1:369469769-369590258 GCA_028564925.1 Lithobates sylvaticus | reverse complement strand
GAGACCATGTCAGTAATCTTTACATTAGTGTATAGCTAGAGTAGGGACAGTTCAGATAGCGTCAGTGTAGTGACGGTTGAACACTGTCTATTTGATTGCGTTACTGCTAGTTTAACGGCATATAGTTCTGTGTGCATTACTGACAGTTTAACGCCATATAGTTCTATGTGTGTTACTGCCAGTTTAACACCATATACTTCTGTGTGCGTTACTGACAGTTTAATGCCATATCGTTTTGTGCGTTACTGCCAGTTTAATGCCATTTACTTCTGTGTGCGTTACTGCCAGTTTAACGCCATATAGTTCTGTGTGCGTTACTGCCAGTTTGACGACATATAGTTTTGTGGGTTACTGACAGTTTAACGACATATAGTTCTGTGTGCATTACTGCCAGTTTAACACCATATAGTTTTGTGCGTTACTGCCAGTTTAACACCATTTACTTTTGTGTGCATTACTGCCAGTTTAATGCCATATAGTTATGTGCGTCGCTGTACATTTGGCGCATTATATTACAGTATATTTTAGTGTATCCGTGGAGTGTGTTTGTGTAGTGTGAGTACTTAAATTAAAGTGCACCAAACTCCTCTTTACATTGATTAAAGTGCATCTACATACAGATTTCAACTTTTTCTTTACATTTGCTTATAAGCGCCGTCTCTTCCCTCCCAATAATGTCTGGGAGGACAACAGGGAGAAGCAGACATTCCCTTGGCACTGTAAGGGGGCCAGCAACAAATGTGTCCACAGGCAAAGGTGGATGTGGTGGTCGGTCCTCAGGCAGGGTATCGTTTCCTCTGTTTAGTGAGTTTGCCGGTGCTATCCAGCCACAGCATGCATCGTGGACTGCTTACTAAACCTTCCTCATCCTCCCCATCCTCTGTCACGCAAGCAGAGACAAGTGTGCAGTCCCCTGCAGTTGCCAGAGTGGATAAACCTGCCTCCTTGTCTACATCTATTCCTGCCATATCCCCAACATCAGCCATTGAGGAATGAGCTGAGTTATTTGACCATAGCGTCAGCCACATACTCATTGATGATGCCCAGACATTACTGGATTCAGATGTTGGTTCTGAGGTTGAGGATGACAGGAACATGAGCCTGGAGAGAGGGAGGTACAATGGTAGACAAATTGGCATTCATCTTCCCCAAGCCGCAGCATATTGCCAAGTTGTCTCCAATGGTAATGATGAAGATGGAGGAGATGGAGATGATGAAGATGAGGTCACTGATGTGACTTGGGTGCCAGATAGAGCAGAGGAGGGAACTGAAGGTGAGACGGCACAACCCCAAGGAGGCCAACATCAAGAAAGAGTAGAGAGTAGGCACCCTATTCCATCAAATAAAATTGGAAAAGCTGCGCTATAGAGTCTCAATGTTATAAGTCCACAGAAACTGACATAAAAACAGGGAAATCTATATTTTTGAACCACTTGAAAACTTGAGATTACTGCAGTGTGCACACACAAACAAAAAGAGTGCCCGACCACCGTAGCTGTAGATTATGCTTACCAGACAGCAAGCTTAAAAGGCAGGTGGCTATAGCCCAGCCTAGGCCTTTAAGCTTGCAGATGACCACAATGGGAATGGTAATTCGGATGGTGCAGATCGCTTCCTCTGTCAGCTAAAGTGTCCGTATACACTCAATTGGATGCTCAGAAAAAGAGGAAACTTGCCAGTGTAATATAGTCTAGATTTCAAATTTAATAAAACAAAATATTGCACTTACATTTAAAAGCAAGTGGTATTGCATAAAAGAATGCCGGCCGGCACAAACAAACGGAGCCCGTCCTCCTACTGAAATTGTGTGGTGACGCCACTTTGTGCCTTCCTTCAGACCCTATTCCATCACATTCTGCAGCTGTTATCTCCCGACCCACTCCCCAAAGCTCAGCTGTCTGAGCCTTTTTCAGCACTTCTGCAGCAGATCTCACTGTTGCTATCTGCAAACTGTATATCAGGCACATCAAACGTGGCAAAAACACCAACCATATGCATATCATTGTAATTTTTTTTGCCTTCATCAAGAGTACCTCTATAAGGTTATGGTGGGAAGGCGCCCCTGACAGCCAAAGAGTAATTTTTCTGCACCTGTGTGACAGGTGCATATCATTGCAATTTTTTACAGCAAGGCCAATTCTTGCTTTCATCAAGAGTACCTCTATAAGGTTACGGTGGGAAGGCACCACCGACACCCAAAGACCAATTTTTACGCACCCGTTACTTCTATACAAAGCCAAAGTGACACCAGAATGTATCCGAAAAATCTCTAATCTTGTTCCCAGTGCACTACATTGTGGCCTCATCATACACACTGGCTCCCCAGCTGTTGCTGAGCAAAATAAAAGCAGTTTGCAGGGAAAATGTAATTAATTTTGGCTTTATAAATACAATTATTGCTGCAGCAGATTCTAGACATGGTATAGATTAAGACTAAGGGGACCCCCCAGGCACAATATTGGAAGGAATTTTTATTTTTTAGGCTATCACTTTGAAAATCAAAAAAATCACTGCTCATTTAAAAATTAAATTTTTCTCAAACTTTTTTTTATTTATTCATGTCCCCCAGGGCAGGACCCGGACCCCTATAACCATTGTATGCCCAATTACTTGCATATAAGCCTACTAAATGGGCACTTTTGATTTTTGATGTTCGGGTCCCATTGACCTTAATAAGGTTTGTTATTTGGGTCCGAACTTTCAGGGTGTTTGGAAGTTCTGGTGCGAACCAAACGGGGGTCAGTTCGGCCCATCCCTAATGGAGGAAGACCGGAGGAAGAAGCGGGGAAGAAGAAAATATTTTTAATAAAAGACTTGTCAAAAACTGTCTACTGTATTTTTTCACACTACACTACTTTTTTTGGTGAATGGGTAGGGGTACAATGTACCCGATACTCATTCACATGGGGGGGAGGCCGGGATCTGGGGGCCCCCTTGTTAAAGGGGGCTTCTCGATTCCGATAAGTTCCCCACCCACAGATCTCGACAACTACCAGTCAAGGGTTGCCGGGAAAAGGCCCTTGTGCCCATCAACATGGGGGCAATGTGCTTTTTGGGGTGGGGGCGCATTACCATCAATTTAACATTGCTATTTCGCCGATAACGGGACACTTTTACCCCCCGCTAGAGGCCAAGAAAGGGCATCAGCGCTTTGCCGGCGGTATAGCCGCATTGCCCATTGATTCCAATGGGCAGGAGCGGTGGAGGAGCGGTATACACACCGCTCCTTCACCACTTTTTTTAGCGTCCTGCCAGCGCAAGGGCTGCCAGCGAAAACCCAAGGGCTTTCACACTGGAGACACGGGAGCGGCTCTTTTAGCGTACTTTGCAGGTGCTATTTTTAGCTCTGTAGCGCCTGCAAAGTGCCCCAGTGTGAAAGGGGTCTTAAAATAAATAAAAAATAAATAAATACATCAAATAGTTTGTAGATGCTATAACTTTTGTGCAAACCAATCATTAAGCGCTTTTTGGGATTCTTTTTTTACAAAAATATGTTGCAGAATACATATTGGCCTAAACTATTGAAGAAATTTGATTTGTTACATTTTTTATTGGATAAGTTTTATTGCAGAAAGTAAAAAATATAGTTTTTTTTGTTTTTTTTAAATAGTTTTTATTTTTTTGTTTAGAAACCCAAAAAGTCAAAACCGCAGAGGTGACAAAATACCACCAAAAGAAAGCTCTATTTGTGCGTGAAAAAATTACATACATTTTATTTGAGTACAGAGTCGCACGACCAAGCAATTGTCAGTTAAAATAACGCAGTGCTGTATCGCAAAAAATGTCCTGGTCATGAAGGGGGGTATATCTTCCAGAGGGCAAGTGGCCTTCCTGTGTTGTTGTTTGTTATCAAGGCTTCTTTCACATGGGGTGGAATCTGCTTGTTCAGCAGAGGATTTGTCCGCTGATCCCCCACTGAGCGGAGTGGGCAGATGACAGGTCCGTGTCCACTCAGCTTATGCAGAGAGGACATGGACACAGCCTGCTCTGCTCTAAGGTAGGTTGGTGTAAACAAACCGGCTATCCGTTTACACCAGATTGCCCTCCAATCCACTAGATGGAGGGGAACATATCCCTTTCCGTTTTTTTGTGGATCAGATTGAAGGTAGGTGGGTGTAAATGGACACAAGTCTTTTTAGATCTATCCCTCTATCGTATTGAATGCCTCAGCATTTCCTTTGTATTCCCATTTGGATTTAGTGCTAAAATCACCGGCTTTCTGTAAAAGCCAGGATCTAGCACTAAGCCAAGAAGCTGCAAAAATATTTTCCTGTGCCTCAAATTGTGCTACACAGCATTCCATAGGAGTGCCTGTAGCAGACCACTGTGTGCCCCAGCTTCTGTAGCCTCCTGGGATCTGTGAAGGTTTTACATGAATAAATAAAAGCTCATCAAAAGCTGATCATTGTAAACACCCTCTCAGTGGTAAATGGTTTGTCATCTCTGTAAACTGATATATCTGCATCACAGCTTGTTCTTTTGAAAGACAAAACACTTACTAGCTAGATCACCATATGAAAATAAAGGAAAAAGGCTTAAAAAGAAAACTAATGCAGATACCACATCTAAGAATTGGTAAGCTGCAATATAATAAAGGTTTGTTTTTGGGTTTAATACTGCTATACAGGGGGTCCGCGGGTTACAAACAAGATAGGGACTGTAGGTTTGTTCTTTTTTGTTTGGTTTATTTTTTAGTGTAGCTGCCAAAAAATCTATTTTTATTATAAATGTTTGTTTGCTTTACTTGGACAATTTCCTCTCACTTCCTGTTGTCTCCCTCCGTTTGTAAGTAGGAGTCGTTTGTAAGTTGGATGTTTGTAAGTCGGGGACCCCCATTGCACTACATGTTCATACCAGTGGCTTGGGGGAGGCGGTAAAACCACATTGTTAAACCATGCTTTATAATGCCCTCTAACCCCTCCCCCTTTAGATGCAGAAGCAGTGGCCAGCGTCTACATATGTAGCAGCCATGGCAGGAATTATACCTCGTTTTGCGTCTAACGAGCACAACCACTGGCAGAACACTGCCCATTCAATTGAATTTGAATGCTGTTCAACCATCCTGCAGTGCACCCGGTTGTGGAAAAGCATAGTGGTGGAGGTTGAGGGGGCACTATGCGTGCCACATTACTATTCTACCAAAAGGTGTCCCATGTCTGTTACAATCCTATATAGTGTATAATAATAAAACAATTTTCTGTGCTCCGCTAAAATGTTTGGGTTTGGCTTGAAGAAAAAGTGGCAACCCTAGTGGTGTGGTATTTAGGGAATTAAAAGTAAACATTTCTGTGACTTGCCTCAGAAAAGTAATCTGAGTAACGATCTATTTTTGAAGGAGCTGCTGCTGGTGTGAACAAGCCCATAGTTGTTGTCACAAAGTTAAAGTGACACTAAACTCTAGTTCTATTCAAGTATGTATTCTTAACTTAAAGTCCCGTCTTCCTCTTACAGCAAAAGTGGATAGGAGAGCTTTGGATGCTCGCAGTGGACGTTACAAGGAGGCAGAAAACCACAGTAAGAAATAATTTCAGGAAAAATAGATTACAGGTCCATTACGTAGTGGATATGTATGCTTTTGATTTTGAACGACCGTGAATGTTTTTGAGCTGATAGTATCTTAAGACACTGGGCGCCATTCTTGAAACAATATCTACCGCTTTAAGAGCATTGGTAAAAAAGCTCATAGCATTTTTCTATTTTTTTTTTGGAGTGGAGTGAGTGATAAGCGCCTTTGGGCATTCTTACTTAGATATGCCCCAAATTTGGGATTCTGGCTGCGTTTATCGAGAACAAGAATCCTATCTCCCTGTTTCAGGTCAATCCAAAAATGTATTCACACAAGTCTGGATTTCTGAAGCGCAAGGAGAGGAAAGAGCGAGAGGAAGAACAAGAAAAAATAAAGAAGAAAAATCTAATATTTCACTATTTTAAGAAGCCAGAAACTACCCAGGAACATAATGTTGAACAGGAAGCATCCTCAGAACGAGATATGGATGTTAGGTCAGACACAGTTGAGGGCCATTCTCAACATTGTGAGCTGCTCACTGTATCTGAAGATTTGCAAGAAGAGGGTATGCCTGCCTTTGAAATTCACCTAGTCTACCTGCACATTATCTGTCATCAGCCACACAAAATGAATTAATCGATGTATGCGGAAGACGTGTTTTGAATGTCATGCTTTCTGAAAGGCAACAATCAATTTGTTTCTCAGTGATTTGTGATGCAACACCAGATATATCGCATATGGAACAGAATGTTATTATTCTGCAATATGTGCACAGCGATCTTGTGAAAAGAAAATGGGGCATTCAAGAAAGGTTCCTGGAATTCTTTGATTTATTTGAGAAGACTGGTGAAGAAATTGCTGAAATGTTGCTATCAAGATTGTGTAAACATGGCATTGATGTCAAAGACTGTAGAGGTCAAGGGTATGATAATGGAGCCAACATGTCAAGAAAAATTAAAGGTGTAAGATCCAGAATCCAGCAAAAGTATCCAGCAGCCTTGTTTAGTCCATGTGCAGCACATTTATTAAATCTGGTTGGTGTACATGCAGCTTCAAGTTCCCCTGAAATGAAGACCTTCTTTGGGAGTGTAAATAGGCTATATGTTCTATTCAGCAGCAGTCCTGAGAGATGGAGCTCTTTGTTAGATGAAGTTGGTGGTTCTTTACATGGTCTTAGTGACACCAGATGGAGTTCCAGGATTGAAGCAGTAAGGCCAATCGCACAAAAGCTTCCAAGGATTCTAAAAGCTTTGGAAAGAGTGCTGGGAAGTAAAAAACTGACAAGTGCTGCACACTCTGAAGCAGAAGGGCTGCTAGATTATTTATCCTCTTTCCGTGCAATTGTTCTGGTTACATTCTGGGTCAAGGTCCTGCAAAGTTTTGAGAAACGGAATAAAATCCTTCAGTCAGCCTGGGTTCACACTATTGCGAATTTGCAGCGGTGGAAAATACTGCGAATTCGCAGGACATTTGAAAACCCATTGTTTTCAATGGGGCACGTTCACACATGTCTGGTGCATGCGCACTGCGCATTGCAGAAAAACTGCCACCGACTTTGGTGCGGTGCGGGGCGGATCAGGTGCGAATTCAGGCCCATTTTCTTTTATGGGCACGCATCTGATTCGCATCTGGCTTGCGTCCTGAACAGAAATTTGCGCCACTCCAACACCTCCCCTTCTTCCTGTTCCTCCCCTGTGTGTTTTGAAATCCGGACTGGAACCAGCATGTCCAAAAGAGGACGAAAAGCATCATCAAAGGCAAAAGAAGCTGTGGATTGTGAGGAGTTGATCAGACTTGTGAGGGAGAAACCCATGATTTATGACACCCGGCATCCTAAATATAAGGACAACGTTGTCAAAAAACGTGCATGGCAGGACATTGCCAGAGACCTCTTGCCAGAGTGGAACAGGTGCTCTTCCCAAGTTCAGGCTGACAAATGTAAGTTTTTTTATTACCTTTTACTACCTGTATATGCTGTCCTGTATTTTTTAGATGGTGTACATTAATTTAATTTATTAGATTTTAACAAACAGCATGTGGTCACCCCCAAATCTGTACCAGGCCACATTCTGTAAAGATTGTGCACATAACAGCTTTATCTAGGGATGGATGAGTCCTTAAATAAATGCATATTCTTAGAATTTCTAAGGTTAGTAATATGACATACACCACAAATGTGAGATAAAAACGTTTTATTTCTCATTGCCAAAATTACATACAACATTTTTCATACAGCACACTTAGCATTATATTATCATGCATTTACATCAAGAAAAAAAATACATATTTATTTTTAGTCAATTGAATTCATCTGCCAAGGCACCTCCCCAGCTGGTGACAAAAAAAAATTCTTAAATTCTTCTCTAATAAGTGTACCAGTAGTGCTGCCCCTAGGAATATTGAAATGTGCTGCCTCCATGTTATGGGTCAGGGAATCTTCAAAAATAAAACCATCTCGTTCATGCACATAGTTGTGCAGTGCACAGGCAGCTTTAATCGCACTGATTGCATGATCAATACTGAGGTTAATAGAAGTATGCATGAATCTCCACTTATTGCAAAGAATTCCAAATGTACATTCTACTACTCGTCGTGCCCTAGTCAGCCTATAATTGAACACTCTTTTTTCAGTTGTCAGAGAGTGACTTGAATAAGGCCTGAGCATGTTCTGGGAAAGTGCGAAAGCTTCATCTCCAACAAATACATGTGGGAGGAGAGGCACTGTAGTCCCTGGCAGGGGAGAATTATTGGGCAAGTCTAGTGTATTGTCACGCAGCATGCAGCCAAATGAGGAATGTGAAAATACACTAGAATCTGAGCTGCTGCCATAAGAACCTACATCAACATAAATAAATTTATAATTTGCGTCTGCCACTGCCATTAATACCAACAAATTTTTTTTTTTATAATTAAAAAATTGGCTCCCACTAGCTGGAGGCTTGAGGATGCGTACATGTTTGCCATCAATGGCTCCAAGACAGTTGGGGAAGTTGCATCAATCCCAGAATAGGTCCGCTATCATCAGCCATTCTTGTTGTTTGGGCTTCTTCATAACAATGTCCTTCAGTTCTTCCCATATGACTAGGCAGGTAGCATGAACAATGCCACTAATCGTTGATTTTCCAACCTTGAATTCATAGTGCAAACTTCCAAAGGAATTTCCTGTTGCTAAGTACCTAAAAAAATAAATAAAAAAAATGTCATTATGTTGTTTTTTATTTTTCAGTGCACTACTTACAGACAAGATGGCGTAGCATGCGAGATGCTTACAGAAAATATATGCGGCACCTCAGAGAAACAAGGAGTGGCTTGGGGGCAGCGCCTAGGGTACCCTATATGTTTGCCAGGGACTTGGATTTTCTACAACCCATTGTGGAGATGAGGGAGTAAGTTTTCATGTACATCATCTATGTAACGCATAATCTGGTAATCATCAATATGCTTAGTTAATTTTTTACATTTTTACAATATAAAACAGGACAGAATCTAGTTGGGAGGAGCAAGATGTTTTGGAGAAAGAACAAGAACAACAAACAGAGGAGGAAGCACCCATTGATATTCCAGAAGACACAGAGGATTTAGCACTAATCTAAACATCTTCCAGTCTCTGGGAACCTAATCCAGATGAACAATGTTTAGGGGCAGAGGAGGCTGTCCCTGGGCCATCCTCTGCTTCTGCACACATTGGTCAGCCTGGAAAAGTGCCACGGAGGCGCCCAGCACAATCCCAACCTGACCTAAGTGAGCGCTTATTAGACATGTTAAAAAACATGACCGCAAAGGTGGATGCATTTTTATGTCCCAATACAATCCTGGCACTCAGTTTTGTACCACTAATTAAAAAGGTACCCCCAGAGCGTTACTATGAAATGCGGAAAAATATAGAAAAAATGATGCACTCCTTCTCCCAGCCACAGCAGTAACCTGCATTTAACTACCAAAATGTGCTCCAACCAAGACCTCCCCATAACTACCCAAGATACACTCACTACCCTGAGCAGCAACACCATTCTTACCCCTATAATCCACCATCATATCCCTCCAATCTCCAGATATGAAGGGCCACACAGTAACCTTTCCTATCCCATCCGATCCCCACTTACTTCAATTAGGGCCCCCCCCCCAAACTCAGGGTATGTATGTGCAAAGTCAACATGGGGAGGCTAGGCCTGCTCCCCACACTGCCAGTGATGACTCAGCTTCCGCAACTCAATACTCCTATGAGGCCCCTTTCCAAAAAATATATCAGAATCTGTGATGAGGTCTGTTCATGGTTAAGGACCAACATGACACATTTTGATAAAACAGGGAAGAGGCCTACTTGACAGGCAAGTTTTTTGTTTTTAAGTTATTTTATGTTTTATACATGGGTAAAGTTTATATTTTTATCATGTTTTATGATACGTGAATAAATAATTATTCCTAAATTTTTTGTGCCGTCATATTTTAAAAAATACCCAGGTAAAAAAACATAAAAAATACAAAAAACATGGTCAATATAACGCATGACAAATGACATGAGTGATGATAATTACCTTAATGTGATCAATAATCTTTCAGCAGGCTGGATACTTTTTCTGAAGCTTGTGTTCTGACGCTCCAAGCGAGGGGAGATTAAGCCCAGCAATTCGTCAAAACTGAGTAAAAAAATAAATAAATTCATAAATACATGTGGGAAAAACATTTGGGCATACTGTAAAACAAAGAGTAAGGTAAGTGGTTAAGGACATTATTTATGGTAACAAGGCAGGCATCCTTAGTTCCAATATAATTATGGCTAAATAAGTGGCAGGAAAAAAAAATGGCATATGGGTCCTCATTTCAACAAAGAAGAAGCCACTGGCCTTTTAATTTAACAGTAACAATTGTCTGAGCCAAAAATTCTAAACAAAGCTGCGTGGCATCACCACCACCCACAAAGAAACTTGTCACTAGCAATTTTGGGCCAAGGTATTTGGGGGGTAAAATATCCCCCCCCAAAAAAAGGGGAATATGACCTGGCTTACACCAGGAGGGGGGTGCTAGCTGATGCTCATTTTGTGCCCTTGAGGCTGCATGCTGAAATAATGTACAGTTTGTATTTTGGGGGGGGGGGGGGGACAAGGCTTATTAGTTACAATAATCTTATAATGACATAATCACACATAGGTTAGACTGGATGGACTTGTGTCTTGCAAATATAAAACACACTATATATCAATGGCTACAAATTAAGTATGGTTTGGCAGAAATAGTACTCACCTACTAATTGACATGCGGGTGAAATTGAAAAATTTCTCTTCATGCCCATACAAGATCATGAACTGGCCACTCTCTTCACGATTTGCAATGATGGGATGAACCCAGTATCTTCTTCTTCTCCGCATCCTTCTCCTATTTTCTTCTTCAAGCAAGATTACTGCTGTTGCAGCAACAACTGTTGGCATTATCATTGGCACACATCTTGCAAAGAAACACACAAAACACAGGTACAGACTGCTGGACAACCAGGAAGTGTACACAGACCTACCAGGTTTTATAAGCAGCCAGACAATCAGCCAAAAAGCTTGCTCAGCACAAAATTAGCAACTCAAATTAGGCAGGAAGGGTTACTAATGAATTTGCAGCTGATTCGCACCTAAAACGCGTACAATCCGCAGAACAGCCGACGTTTCACTGCGCAGTCACGCAGGGCCTTGAATTTGCACCACACTAGTCTGAACCCAGGCTCAAGGTCTGTATCTATTGACATAGGTGCAGCCAACAACAGGGCTTTGTCGGAAATTTCAATCAATGGAAGAAGTCTGCAAGCTCTTTTCCCATCTTGAATCTGAGGACTCTTTCAGAAGAAGAACTGAAAACTTCAACAGAAACGCTGATTTCCACATACCGTGATGACTTTACTGAATCCCTAATAACAGAGCTACAACACCTGCAGAAAATGCAGAAACATTTGCCAATCACCTGGGTCCCTTGGAATTATTAAATTCCATTTATGAGCTGCAGCTTGAAGGGATTTTTGGAGAGTTTTGTATTGCCCTTAGAATTTTTGCTACCCTTCCATTCTCAGTTGCAGAAGGAGAGAGAGCATTCAGCAAGTTAGCCTTGATAAAAAAAAACTATCTCCGTTCAACAATGAGTGAGCAGCGTCTGAACAGTCTGGCTCTTTTGTCCATTGAGCATGAACTTGCAAGACAGCTGAACTTTCGAGATCTCATAAATGAGTTTGCTGAAGCAAAAGTACGAAGAATGTCTGCTACAAATCTGTAACACCTTCGGCAAAGTGGGAAAGGACTAGTGAAACTGGTCAGCGTTTCTTTTTGACCCTGCTGCAATCTATTTCAGAGAGGGATTTTTCTGTGTCTGGACAGTGTTAACATTATGCAGTTTGTACACTTCCTTAAAACATTCACATTGTTTTTGTGTAAAGCCATAAATATATGTACATATGCAAGCTGTGAACTTGTAAATTGTATGGCCACATGAGAGGCCGACATTACCACCTTTCCATGGAAGTGATTGGTCAAACTTCCTTTCATTTTTTAAAAGTGGATGTTCAATTTTTTGCTGATGCAGCTTTTGGTTCAAGAGTATTCCAGCAGCACTCTGAACTTGGGTCGTTTGACTCCTGTTGTTTTTGGGCCTGTTGGCACACTTATGTTTACCCAGTTGTTGCCTACTTTGAAAAACACCTGAAAACTATCTACAGTAAACTATCTTTAACGAGACCTGGCTTGTTGTTTTTTTTTTACCTTTATCATTTGTTTAATCTCCCTAATTTTTTCAAAATACTACTTCATTTATTCATTAATGGTTTTTATTACATATAGATATTAATGAGGTCTGTTCTCATCTGAAAACAGTATTTCCTTTGGATAATCAAAAAATTAATATCACATGTAGTCAAACCTACACTTTGTTTGAAGGCGGGGTCTGGGGCGGGGCCAGGGGTGGGGCTGAAGGAGGGACCAGGGGCGGGGCCAGGGTGGATCTGAAGGGGCCCGTCAGGTAGGCTGTACGGGGCCCCATGATTTCTATCAGCGGCCCTGCATATATATATAGATATATATCTATATCTATAGATATATATCTCTCTATATATCTATCTATCTATCTATATATATATATATATATATATATATATATATATATATATATATATATATATATATATATATATATATATATATATATATATATATATATATATAGATATAGATATATATAATGTTACGGGTTCTAAGTAATTTTCTAGCAAAAAAATTTGATTTTTACATACAGTATATGTGAGAAGTGTCAGAACTGGCCTGGCGTTGAAGTGGTTAAGAGCAGTGTATACTGTACATGCTGTGCAGTAAAGATTTTTTAAATGTTCTGTCTGTCACATCACGTTAGTCTGTGTTAGTTTACACATAGCTGATACAATTAAGTAAAAGGATATAAACTGTATTGATAAAGTTGTTTGATTCTTAACCACTTCAATACCGGGCACTTTTAACCCCTTCCTGCCCAGGCCAATTTTTTGTTTTCAGTGCTGTCACACTTTGAATGACAATTGCATAGTCATCATGCGCAGACATTTTCATAATTTTTTTTCGCACAAATACAGATTTCTTTTGGTGGTATTTAATCACCACTGGGTTTTTTATTTTTTGCTAAATAAACAAAAAAGACAGAAAATGTTGAAAAAAAAAGTTTTTCTTTGTTTTTGTTAAAAAAAAAAAAAATAATCATAAATTTATGTCCACATGTATTCTGCTGCATTTCTTGCATGAAAATAACCAAAACTGGTGTTTATTGTTTTGTCTATAGGAAAGTTCACAAACTATACAATATATATATATATATATATATATATATATATATATATATATATATGAAAATTGATCCTGATGTCAAAAATGCCAGTAAAAATACCCCCAAATGATCCTTTTTTGGAAAGTAGACAGTCCAAGGTATTTGGTAAGAGACATTGTGAGTTTTTTTAATTTGTAATTTTTTTGTCCCAATTATTTGGAAAATGAAAAAAAAAAAAAATGTTTTCCCATTTTTTTTTTTTTACATACTGTCACCAGTGCAGTACAGCGTTATCATATAATTGGTGTGGCGGTGATCAGGGACTTTTTCTTTTTTATTACATTTATTTTATTTTTTTCAATTTAATTTTTTCTAATACTCTGTGAGCAGAGCAATACAGTGTTACCATAGTGTTACTATAGTAACACTGTACTACTCTAGGGAACTGATTTTTTTGCACATTATGATTGCTTATACCATTGAATTTCATTGGTATAAGCAACCCTTTTTATTAAATAAAACTGGTTCATTCAGTGTCTTTATTGTGATTAGCTTTGATTGGCCAAAGCAGCAACATTATTTTATTTTACGGGGGAGAGTAGTGTTAGATGTAACAGAATATTTAGTTACACTAACAAATTTAAGCCAAACTCCAGCTCACATATATAATAAGCAGCAACAGTTTTATTTTTATTTTTTTTGGATAAAGGTTTTTCTTTAATAAATAAAAGCTGATCATTGTCAACATCTCAGTCAGTGTTAAAGGGTTTGACTCATCCTTCTAACTGTTACATCTGCAAGACAGTTTGTTCTTTTAAAAAACAACAGACTTACTGGCCAGACCACCAGATGAAAATAAGTAAAGCCTTGAAAAGGAAAACTAATGCAGCCACTATATCTAAGAATTGGTAAGCTGCAATATAATACATGTTTGCTTTTGGGTTTAATACAGCTTTAACATAAAATGACCTATACAGAGATATCTCTAATTTTCTAAAGCCTTTTCTTGTAATTACAGCTCACAACCTCCAAAAATTTCTTTAGTGTATAGGTTTACTAGCATTGTATACAGTACAGTATAAATCTTGTACTATGCACCATCTGTACTGTTAATGAATACTGAAACTGCATGTTCAAAGCAACTACTGAAACTAAGCAATATGCAAACGTTATCCAACTACCTTGAGAGTTAGGCAATTTTAAGAGAGATTGATGCTTTCATTAACATACAGTTTTGTAGTCAATTACACATTTATCATCATTTTAAGTTTTTGTGTCAGATCTAATTTTAGGATATTGGTACATCAGAACACTGTTTATGTTTGAGATATGAACACACAATTAGATTTTTCTCTTGGTAATTGCAGTTACTATATAAAGGAATACTAAATATTTTCTGCTGCATGTAATACTTCATCCTGAATTACATTTTTTTCTCTCTCAACTCTACATTACAACTTTTTCTCTCTCTGTATTAGCACAAACCATGACAGCACCAATGTTTCTTAGTGCAGAGTCAAAGTAGTTGGAGCTGGATGAATCTTTTTGAAACTCTTTTTTTTTTTTTTATTTGAGTAAACTAAAAAAATGTCCCTCTTAGATAAAGGGCCATTAAAACCTGGTATATACAGTAAGCTGAGCAAGAGGACTATGCACTCATTAGCACAGAGAGGCTACCTCCAGAGGATGACACCTCAAAATACCAATCCAGTGCTGATAGACTTTTATCTCTTTTGGAGTTCCTAAAAGGTTGTATGCGATTGTGTGCTTTTTTTTTCTTTGGAACTTAGCCCCATCAAGTTGCTACCCATGGCATGGTAAACTGGTAGAGATCTTCACGTCTGATAAAGCACCAGAGAAACCTTGCAATACACCAGACTATCCAGTAATAACTGTTTACTTCCTCCAGTATCCCAGGGCACATTAGCTAAGTATTCTTTGTGTTGTATTTGACACCTTTTCTCTCTGTATTGCACTCTTCGACTTTTCCTTTATGTGTCCCACACTTCAGCCTTTACTTCTCCTAATATTTTTTAAATAAATTAAAATAAGTAGGACTAGTATACTTTATTTGATTTATCCAGTCATAAAGTATATAAATTCACTAGGATGATTGTTCAATGTTCTCTCACTATTATTATTTCTGAAAATAAAAGTGATTCATACACACTATCCCTCCCTTTGGGCAATTATTTTATTAAGGAACAAGAGCCTAGTAACCATCAGCACCAGCATTAAATACGTATACCAAAACCAAGACAAATACTGTTAGCATAAAGGTAAAACTAATTGAACTATACAGTAATGTTTATTTCGAATGCACTTCTGTAGACATCCCTACTTATTTGCCCTACAAATACCTGCTGTTTGTAATATTTTAAGACAAACTTTTCCCATAATGAATAATTCAAGAAGTCTGATCCATCTATCTTTCATTAATGCAGTTCTGTCATTCAAGAAAAAATTTAAAAGTTCACAAGCTATTATTCATTGCATTCATGAACTTTTCATAAACTGATAATTAATTCCAATTTGAAAGACTTAACTACAAACCTTAAACATCAAGGTCTGTTTTGAAGGTTATTCTGTGGTTTGCAATTAGAAATTTGAAAATATCTTAGGATCATATTTTTTTGTGTATGGTCTTCTTTTCTTTGTTTCTTCTTCTGCTTGGTATATTTCTAACTGAAGTAAATATTTCTGTAATTTCATGGAACTTGTGCCTTTTTAGGTATAGGTAGAAGAGCTTACTAGGGAAATCAGGTGTATAGGTGCTACAACCTCCCCAAATAATAGCTCCACTCAGTGCTCAGACCTCGAGGCTGCCAACACCTTAAACCTACCAGAATGGAAAGGGATGGTCAGCATTCAGGATGACATCCAAAAAATATTATTCCTTTATTGAAAAGACATGTACAACGATGTAAAAACAGCTTACGTATTTTGGACATTAGTCTTAGTCATGGCCTTAGACGAGCTTACTAGGCTTTTTCGAAATATAAAGTAATATACATAAAATAGCATATGTAGTCTGGTTTAAAAGTAAATATGTCTGCACTTTATCTGGGGCAGACAGCTGTAAACACAACCAATAATTGTACATGCTAAAGAATTTACCTAATTGTGAGTGCAGGGACTCTGCCTTAAGCTGGAGGGTCTATTCAAAATGCACTGTTGCAGCTAGACTGTAGTAAGCCTAAAAGTTCAGACTAGTGTTTACTTTTGCTTATCCTTTTGCTTATCCTAAGGAGAGTTTTCAAGTTGATAGAGCAGGAAGAAACAATAGTACAGGGTTATTAATATATATTTTTATATATATATTATATATATATATATATTTTTTTTATCTCTGTCAAATCACTAGGAGTTTTATTGCCAATGGTGCATTCTAGGGAAGAATGTAAATATTTGGGGTGACCTTGTAGTGGAATCCTTGCCTCTGGGCTGCTTTCAGAAGTGAAGGTAATGCTGGAAGTCTGAGGAGTAGGGATGAGCCGAACACCCCACCAGTTTGGTTCGCACCAGAACCTGCGAACAGACCTAAAATTCGTGTGAACTTTAGAACCCTATAAAAAGTCTATGGGACTCGAACGTTCAAAATCAAAAGTGCTCATTTTAAAGGCTAATATGCAAGTTATTGTCCTAAAAAGTGTTTGGGGACCCGGGTCCTGCCCCAGGGGACATGTATCAATGCAAAAAAAAGTTTTAAAAGCTGCCGTTTTTTCAGGAGCAGTGATTTTAATAATGCTTAAAGTGAAACAATAAAAGTGTAATATTCCTTTAAATTTTATACCTGAGGATGTGTATAGTATGCCTGTAAAGGTGCGCATGTTTCCCGTGCTTAGAACTGTCCCTGCACAAAGTGTAATTTCTGCAGGAAAAAATGTATTTAAAAGCACTCGCGGCTATAATGAATTGTTGGCACTTTAGATTTCTCCCATAGACTTTTACAGGGTGTTCCACGGCTTTTCGAATTTGCCCGCGAACACCCGCGAACACCCCAAATTGTTCGCTGCTCGGCACATGAGTTCAACTCGAACTAAAAGCACATCCTTACTGAGGGGGGTATTTTCTGAGGAGGCCTGAGCATGGGCATAGGGATTATACGTTACTTTTCTTCAGGGTATATTCAGAAGGAGTGGAGCAGGAAGACAGCTACCTGAGTGGAGCAACTTGGGAAGAAGCTTCTCTGCTGAATAGTTTCCTATTGTGGGTGGAAGCTGCTGCACTTAGACATTGTGGACAAGAGCTTATCACCGCTCATACTAGAAGGTTCTTATGCCACCTGATTCCTCATATTGGTCTATGATTACAGATTACCATCTCAGCTTAAAGGCTCGCAACCTATATTGAGGATCATTTGAGACTATTTTGTGTTTGGGTATCATGGGCCCTAACTCTCTCTCTTGTGAAGCCAAATAAACCTATTAAGTTTCCTACAGTGACCGGCACCCTATTTCTTCTAACCTCATATAGAGTTCTGAGGGTTCAAATGCTAGTTCACTGAGCCACCTGGGGACCTCATTGACCTTTATAAGGGTTGCTACAATTTTTTGTGCACAACCGGGGGCTTGGTAAGATTTGTGCCATGCAGTGTTAAATTTGGCAGCAAATTTCAATTTAGTTTTAATCCTAGTCTTTTTGACTAAAATGGCATTTTAGTTTTAGTCCCATTTTAGTCATCTGCAATTGTTTTAGTTTTAGTCATATTTTGTCTACTAAATCTGCAGTACATTTTATTTGACTAAAATCGAATGGGTTTAGTTAAATTGTAATGCGTTAGTTAAGAATTTCTCTCAAATTTTCAAACATATTATATACTCCTGGAGTAAAATTCTAATATGCTATTAATTATGGTATTAAAGTGGTGCTACACACAAAAAAAAATAATTCATTAATGTGCTTGAAAAAAAAAAAAAAAAACATTTGGAAAAAAAATTGTTTACCTTTTTTTCCCTGTTGCTATGTGGTCCCTCAAAATCGTCCTTCTCCAGTGCCTGGGCTCCTGATGTCACTTCCCTCGGCACAGGAAGGGAGAGCGCCTCTCCCCCCTCCCTCTGTCAATCATCTGGGACACATGACATGTCCCAGATGATTGCGCGGGCAGTCACGGCGCGCGGCGCGCGCATTCGCAGTGGGTGCCCGGCTGTGAAGCCACAGCCGGGGCTCCCACATTTAAAATGCTGGCGCCGCTGAGCGGTGGGGGAGATGAGCGGGGATTCAATCCCCCACATTTCTGGACCCTGGGCAGGTAAGTGTCCGATTATTAAAATTCAGCAGCTGCGGTATTTGTAGCCGCAGACTTTAATTTTTTTTTTAAGGGAACTACTCTTTAAGGTTTGAACAAACTCACAGATACAGATTTAGCCACTCTGGATGGTCTAAGGAGGCCTGTAATGCACAGTGCTCTGGATAGTGGTCCGAGGAGGCCTGTAACGCTCAGTTCTCTGGATGGTGGTACGAGGAGACCTGTAATGCTGCACAGTGCTCTGAACAGTGGTCTCAGGAGGCCTGTAATGCACAGTACTCTGGACGGTGGTCTCAGGAGGCCTGTAATGCTGCACAGTGCTCTGGACATTGGTCTGAGGAGGCCTGTAATGCTGCACAGTGCTCTGGACAGTGGTCTGTGGAGGCCTGTAATGCTGCACAGTGCTCTGTACGGTTGTCTGAGGAGGCCTGTAATGCTGCACAGTGCAGAATGGTGGTCTCAGGGGATGCCTGTGATGCAGAGTGCTCTAGATGCTGGTGGTAAGAGGAGGCCTGTAATGCACACAGTGCTTTGGACAGTGGTCTGAGGGGAGGCCTGTAATGTTAATGTTGCTCTGCTGTGGATAGTCGTGAGTTGTAACTCTCCTCAGGAGGCCTGTAATGCACAGTGCTGCTCTGGATGGTCATTTGAGGAGGCCTGTGATGCTGCACAGTGCTAACTGCTCCATGGAACCTGAAAAATCACAAGGGTAAACATCCCTCCCTTACATTTTAGTTTAGTTTTCATTCGTTAAGGAAAACTAATCAGATTTTCTTCAAAGTTTTCGTCAGTGAACAAAAATGTGGTGTACTTTTTGTTTTATTTTCACCACTATAAAGCAAAACAAACCAAAGTAGTGCGGAGACAAATTTGACCCAATTGCACAAGTACAAGTGCACAAGTGAGAATAGTGCCTGATTCAAAGGTATTATCCATGAATCTCATTCACACTTCTGCGACCTGAAAGTCACACTATTTTGCTGCCACTTTGCCTGTGTAATATTGAGCCCTATGTACCTCAAGTCACATGAAAGTCACACCAAAGTAGTTCAGGGACTAGGGATGGGCCCGGTGTTCGATTCGAACCCATGTTCGAATCGAGCACCGGGCGTTCGCTCGCTCGGCGAGCCCAGAACAATTGGGGCCGCTCGCATCAAATTCGTGTGATGCGAGCGGCCCCGCAATGCATTGCGCTAGTCGCAGTGCAATGCTGGCTGATGATTGGCCAAGCATGCACTGTGACCCCGCATGCTTGGCCAATCACAGCGCCGGCAGCGAGGAGACCCATAATTGGCTACAGGCAGGATGCCTGTAGCCAATTATAGCTCAGGGGCTTTAGTACACGCCCCACGGTATAATAGGCCGCCGCGCCGGCGGCCTCGCATATTATGTTTCAGTCAGTGTCAGCGTGTCAGTGTGCTGCTGACAATATGTGCTTTATTTCTGGGGATTTGCGTGTGCGTGCTGTTAGAACAGCATTGCAGTATCACATCTGGGGGGTGTCTATAGGTGGCCTGTGAAGGGGGGGCAGGTTTCCTGTGCTTAGAACTTTCCCTGCAAAAAAGTGTCATTTTTGCAGGAAAAAAGCTATTTGAAAGCACTTGCGGCTAATGAATTGATGGCTCCTGTAACACAGAGAACTGTCATTCATTAATAAAAAAAAAAAAAAAACAAAAAAAAAAGATCTGGGATGGATATTAAGGGGGACCCCAGCCAAAAAAAAAAAAAAATGGCGTAGGGTCCCCCTCAAAATCCATACCAGACCCTTGAGGTCTGGTATGGATTTTAAGGGGAACCCTAGCCAAAAAAAATGGCGTGGGGTCCCCCTCAAAATCCATACCAGACCCTTTTCCGAGCACGCAACCTGGCAGGCCGCAGGAAAAGAGGGGGGGACGAGAGCGGCCCCCCCTCCCGCCTGAACCGTACCAGGCCACATGCCCTCAACATTGGGAGGATGCTTTGGGGGTCTAAGACCCCCAAAGCACCTTGTCCCCATGTTGATGAGGACAAGGGCCTCTTCCCCACAACCCTGGCCATTGGTTGTGGGGGTCTGCGGGCGGGGGGCTTATCGGAATCTGGAAGCCCCCTTTAACAAGGGGACCCCCAGATCCCGCCCCCCCCCTGTGTGAAATGGTAAGGGGGTACAAAAGTACCCCTACCATTTCACCAAAAAAGTGGCAAAAATTGTAAAAATGACAGGAGACGGTCTTTGACAATTCCTTTATTAAAATCTTCTTTCTTCTTTTCTTCATCCTTCGGTTTCTTCATCTTCTCCTTCCGTCATCTTCTTCCATCTTCTTCCATCTTCTTCTTCCTCCGATCCGCTTCTTCTTGCGCTGGTCTTCTCGTCCTTCTCGTCCGGCATCTTCTTCCGTCGGCGTCGGCGTCGGTGTCCGTGTCTCTTCTTGGGCCGCTCCGCGCAATGGGAGGCTCCCGCTGTGTGAGGCTCCGCTCCGTCTGACAGGTCTTTTATAACGGAGGGCACCTGGTGACCCCGCCCCCTCTGACGCACAGGGACGTCATGGGGAATTCCATGATGGCTTTCCCCATGACGTCAGAGGGGGGGCGGGGTCACCAGGTGCCCTCCGTTATAAAAGACCTGTCAGACGGAGCGGAGCCTCACACAGCGGGAGCCTCCCATTGCGCGGAGCGGCCCAAGAAGAGACACGGACACCGACGCCGACGGAAGAAGATGCCGGACGAGAAGGACGAGAAGACCAGCGCAAGAAGAAGCGGATCGGAGGAAGAAGAAGATGGAAGAAGATGGAAGAAGATGACGGAAGGAGAAGATTAAGAAACCGAAGGATGAAGAAAGAAGAAAGAAGATTTTAATAAAGGAATTGTCAAAGACCGTCTCCTGTCATTTTTACCATTTTTGCCACTTTTTTGGTGAAATGGTAGGGGTACTTTTGTACCCCCTTACCATTTCACACAGGGGGGGGGGGCCGGGATCTGGGGGTCCCCTTGTTAAAGGGGGCTTCCAGATTCCGATAAGTCCTCATCAACATGGGGACAAGGTGCTTTAGGGGTCTTAGACCCCCAAAGCATCCTCCCAATGTTGAGGGCATGTGGCCTGGTACGGTTCAGGCGGGAGGGGGGGGCGCTCTCGTCCCCCCTCTTTTCCTGCGGCCTGCCAGGTTGCGTGCTCGGATAAGGGTCTGTTATGGATTTTGAGGGGGACTCCACACCATTTTTTTGGCTAGGGTTCCCCTTAAAATCCATACCAGACCTCAAGGGTCTGGTATGGATTTTGAGGGGGACCCTACACCATTTTTTTTTTGGCTGGGGTTCCCCTTAATATCCATCCCAGACCTGAAGGGCCTGGTTATTGAATTTGGGGGGACCCCTACGCTTTTTTTTTTTTTTTTTTTTTTTTTTTTTATCAATGACTTTTTTTTTTATGAATGAGTTTCAATGAATGACTGTTCTCTGTATTACGGGAGCCGTCAATTAACATTAGCCGCGAGTGATTTTAAATAGCTTTTTTACTTTCAAAAATGACACTTTTTGCAGAGACAGTTCTAAACACGGGAAACATGCGCCCCTTCACAGGCATACTATAGACACCCCCCAGGTACGAAATTTAAAGGAATATTACACTTTTATTGTTTCAATTTAAGCATTATTAAAATCACTGCTCCTGAAAAAACTGCCATTTTTAAAACTTCTTTTTGCATTGATACATGTCCCCTGGGGCAGGACCCAGGTCCCCAAACACTTTTTATGACATTAACATGCATATTAGCCTTTAAAATTAGCACTTTTAATTTCGAACGTTCGTATCCATTAAAACTAATAGGGTTCTAAAGCTCGCACGGACTTTAGGTCCGTTCGCGGGTTCTGGTGCGAGCCGAACGGGGGGGTGTTCGGCTCATCCCTATCAGGGACTACTCTGAAGTTGTTGCAGCTTGAAGTAGCTCAGATATGAATGATTATCATTGAGAATCATGGGGTACAACTTGGAGGTCCAAATTTGCTGGAAAAGTCACACAATGTGAAACAAGTCATATAAATTTTAATAGAAAGGAGCTCTCATTTACATTTGCATAGTCCTTACTGATTTATATCAGCAGAACAAATGCAGGAAGTGATGTGTGCACATGGGCCAGAAGCAAATGTGGGATGATGCCAAACAAATCAATGAACCCCACCCACACATTGAGTAAGCACAAGTACATATCCTACACTTACCCGGCAAATGAGCAGCACCTCCTCTTTGCTAAAGACGGACCTTGCCATGTCCACCTAGATGGAGATCCTGACCAGCACAGGAACTTCCGGGTGATTACAATGACTAATTTCCGGGTCAGAAGGTGAAACCATGCTCTTTTGATCGCAGCTGCAAATATTTGATCTTAACCACGATTAGAATTTTTTTATTTTCGTTTATTTGCAGAAATGCAAATCTGTATTTTTACATATGATATTTGAAGGTAAACTTAAGGGAGTTTGATAAGAAATGGTGTTCTTGGGATAGCAGCAGGTTAATTACAAAGACAAAGGCCCAGTTGGAGACCTGGTTCACACTGACAGCGGGAGGAAATCGTGTGAGTTCAGCTAAACTTACACAATTTCAGTCCCCCATGTCAGTCCTGACTGCGGGGGGAATTTCAGAGACTTCTGTGCAGGTTTCTGCACTGATTTCAATAAAAATCGCACCCCAAAGTCATCAATAAGTAGTGCAGAGACTTCTTTTAGAAATTGGCGTGTGCTGAAGAGATTTTTTTTTTTCTTTTTGGTGCACAAATACATATAGAAATTATAAGGTATAAAAGAAAGATATTGCCCTTCCCCAAAACCACCACCCCCAAAACAAATTAAAAAGAAGGAAGAAAAGAGAAAAAAAAAAACACAACAAGCTCAATTATGTACTTTTATTTTGCCAGCAGAAACAAAATGATGTACATTCATTTACTAGCTTCAAACAAAAATTCTACAGGATACCTGTAGCTACATTTAGCAAAAAACTGTTAGCAATTGGACCCTAGCAATTGGACCCTGCTCATAGGAGCTTACAATCTAAAATTTGTCTAAACCTTAGAGTGGACACAGCTTTACTTTCAGTGTATAACAGGTAACATTTCATACTACAACTCACCCACCAGACCACATAATTTTTATCTGCAAGATTATAGAAACATACTTAACAGTCATTATTCTTACAAAGCATTCCAACATAATATTAAAAAAGGCATATATTCAAAATATAACACCCATCACCAGCCCACAATCCACACACATACATAGGTGACCATGTTCTGCTGGAAGCTGCATTTCTGTGTACATGATTAACCGCTT
This sequence comes from Lithobates sylvaticus, assembly GCA_028564925.1. NCBI lineage: Eukaryota > Metazoa > Chordata > Amphibia > Anura > Ranidae > Lithobates > Lithobates sylvaticus. The sequence goes on along the minus strand of CM053026.1, from coordinate 369,566,430 downwards.
CCCGACCGCCTAACGACGATATACGTCGGCAAAATGGCACGGGCAGGCAGAATCACGTACCTGTACGTGATCGTGCATGTGCCTGCCTGTGGGTCGCGCGCGCCGCTAGTGGCGCGCTCGCGACCCGGTCGGGAGCTCCGTGACCCCGGCCGCGGGACCAGCGGACCCGATCGCCGCTGGTGTCCCGCGATCGAGTTACGGAGCTGAAGAACGGGGAGAGGTTTGTGTAAACAAACCTCTCCCCGCGCTTCCTACACTGACTGTCAGTGATCGGCGGTTCCCTGTCATCGGGAACGCCGATCAATGACGTCACACGTACAGCCACGCCCCCCTACAGTAAAATGAACACAACACGTCACACTGACTCCTCCCCGCCCCCTAGTGGTTAACCCCTTCACTACAACTGTCATTTACATAGGAATCATTGCTATTTAAATAGCACCGATTTCTATATAAATGACAAATGTCCCAAAAATGTGTCAAAAATGTCCGATGTGTCCGCCATAATGTCGCAGTCACAATAAAAATCGCTGATCGCCGCCATTACTAGTAAAAAAAAAAATATTAATAAAAATGCTATAAAACTATCCCCTATTTTGTAAACGCTATAACTTTTGCGCAAACCAATCAATAATCGCTAATTGCGATTTTTTTTTACCAAAAATATGTAGAAGAATACGTATCGGCCGAAACTGAGGAAAAAAAATGTTTTTTTATATATTTTTTGGGGATATTTATTATAGCAAAAAGTAAAAAATATTGAATTTTTTTCAAAATTGTCGCTCTATTTTTTTTATAGCGCAAAAAATAAAAACCGCAGGGGCGATAAAATACCACCAAAAGAAAGCTCTATTTGTGGGAAAAAAAGGACGCCAATTTTGATTGGAAGCCACGTCGCACGACTGCGCAATTGTCAGTTAAAACGACGCAGTGCTGAATCGCAAAAACGCATTCTTTTTTACTTTTTGTTATAATAAATATCCCCCAAAAATATATAAAAAAACATTTTTTTTCCTCACTTTATGCCGATACGTATTCCTCTACATATTTTTGGTAAAAAAATCGCAATAAGCGATTATTGATTGGTTTGCGCAGAAGTTATAGCGTTTACAAAATAGGGGATAGTTTTATAGCATTTTTATTTATATATTTTTTTTTTTACTAGTAATGGCGGCGATCAGCGATTTTTATTGTGACTGCGACATTATGGCGGACACATCGGACATTTTTGACACATTTTTGGGACCATTGTCATTTATACAGCAATCAATGCTATTTAAATGCATTGATTCCTGTGTAAATGACACTGGCAGTGAAGGGGTTAACCACTAGGTGGCAGTGTAGGGGTTACATGTTTCTAGAGGCGTGTTTCTAACTGTGGGGGGGCGTGGCTGTCAGCAAGTGAATGCTGATCTCTGCTCCAATCACAGGGAGCATAGATTGGCGTCACTAGTTGCTAGGCAGAACAGGGAGATGCTGTTTATTTCCGCATCTCCCCGTTCAGCCTTCCCGTGAGATGATCGCGGGTGTCCCCATGGCGATCGAGTCCGCAGGACCCGCGACCGGCCTCACGGGGGTCCCGACCGGCACGAGCAGTTTTCTAAGCATATGTACCTGTGCAGTGTAAACCCTACAATTTTAAATGTCCAAGTCCCTGGCATGATTAGTGCTAACAAACATTAACGTCAGTCCCTGGCTGCAATGAGCTTCCAATCTAAAGTCCAAAATGAACTTTCTTACATTAGAGACTATTTCAACAAATAATAAATAAATACCAGCATGTCTTTGGATTGTGGTGAGTAACCCACACAGGGAGAACATATAAACTTCAACACAAGCATTAGGATGTTAGGGAATTGAACCAGCAACCCCAGTGCTGCTAGACAGAATTGCTACCCATTTAGCCAGCGGGCAGCCTCACACATGTTGTCTACATCTCTGTGGTGTGAACCAGTCATAAGACCATAGCCATGCTCAGTGTCACAAGCAATTTTCAATATATTGTCCAAAGTATTGGGACGCCTGACTTTATACGCACATGAACTGTAATGGCATCCCAGTCTTGGTCCATAGTTGAAAATTAATTTTGCCCACCCTTTGCAGCTATAACAGCTTCAACTCTTCTGGGAATGCTGTCCACAAGGTTTAAGAGTGTGTCTATGGGAATGTTTGACCATTCTTCCATAAGTGCATTTGTGAGGTCAGGCACTGATGTTGGACGAGAAGGCCTGGCTTACAGTCTCCCCTCTAATTCATCTCCAAGGTGTTCTGTTGTGTTGAGGTCAGGACTCTGTTTAGGCCAGTCAAGATCCTCCACCCCAAACTCACTCATCCATGGACCTTGCTTTTTGCACTGGTCCAAATCATTTAGTGGAGGGGGGATATGGTGTGGGGTTGGCCTCTTAGTTCCAGTGAATGGAACTCTCAATTTCATGCTCCCAACTTTGTGGGAACAGTTTGGGGATGGCCCCTTTCTGTTCCAAAATTACTGCACACCAGTGCACAAAGCAAGGTCCATAAAGACATGGATGAGCGAGTTTGTGGTGGAGGAACTTGACTGGCCGGCACAGAATCCTGAACTCAACCTGATAGAACAACTTTTGGCTAGATAGTGTATCTGGCAAGATTTACAATGGTGGTGGAACCCTCCTACACATAAATACTAAATTTAGGACCTGAGAGATGAGACAACTTCTCTACATGAAGCAGCATGTTTGGGATTTGAACCCAGATGCTCAGGGATGCTAAGCAGAAGTTCTAACCTTTAAGCCACGGAGCTGCCATATATGAAAACATCCTACACATATATACACATAAATACTGCATTTCTTTTGACATACAGGTGATAGAATTACATTACTCGAGAGTTATTATTCTTGATTTATTCTGTGATATTTGGTGGTTCTTTGTGGGTGAGTATAGAATAGTGATATTACCCTCAATTTTTGTGGAATTACAATTTGATTTATGATTGTTGGTACACATATCAAATTTTTTGGGCTCAAATTATGATTATTTGGAAATAATAAAAAGCAAAAAAAATTGTCTAATTTTAAATTTGTATCAGCAATGGTATTGTTTGTGGGTTGTAAAGACACCTGTGTCGGTTTGGGTAAAGATTGTTGTGAGATGGAGAGTAATAAGTGAAAGTGACAGAGAAAAATATATTTTACCAAAACATCAAAACATTCCACATTCTAGCATTCTTAAAAACAAAATAGATTAAGTAGAAACAACAATGTTGCAAAGGAAATTTTATTTCAGATAAAGATACATTTCATCTCAACATTAAAAGGATTTATTTGGGGAAGTTACAATTGTACCATTAGAATCAATGGCTAAAACTTGCATTGGACTATAATAGCGACAACTTTAACTCCCAAAAATTGCTCTTTAACCACTTAACAACTGGCCCGTAGCCGAATGACGGCTACAGGGCGGTTGCTTAACTCTGGGAGGGCATACTATGACGTCCTCCCAGAATTCCGCCCCCTTGGGGCGCGCACCCGATAACATCTGTGGACCCGGTGGATCACGGTAAACGGCCGCTAATTGCAGCCGTTTACCATGTGATCACTTCGTCAAATGACGGAGCATTTCACTTGTAAACAAACCAGTGTAATTTCATGACGCCGGATCCTCTCTCCTCTCCGGTACATTGTGAGAGGAGAGGGGGAGAGATCGGTGGCAGCAGCGCTGTGGGCGGGATCTGTAGTGCCCACAGCGCTGCTCTGTGCAGTCACCACCGATCCATCCATCCATGCTCAGCCATCCCTCCATACCCTGCCAATACTCTGCAATACCCAGCAATACCCTGTAATACCCAGCAATACCCTGCGATATTCTGCAATACCCTGCGATACCATGCAATACCCTGCGATACTCTGCAATACCCTGCGATACCATGCAATACCATGCAATACTCTGCAATACCCTGCGATACCGTGCAATACAATGCAATACTCTGCAATACCCTGCAATACTCTGCAATACCCTGCAATACCATGCAATACTCTGCAATACCCTGCAATATCATGCAATACCCTGTGATAGTCTGCAATACCATGCAATACCCTGCGATACCATGCAATACCCTGCAATACTCTGCAATACCATGCAATACCCTGCAATACCATGCAATACCCTGCAATACCCTGCAATACCATGCAATACCCTGCAATACCATGCAATACCCTGCAATACCATGCAATACCCTGCAATACCATGCAATACCCTGCGATACCCTGCAATACCCTGCAATACCCTGCAATAATACTCTGCAATACCCTGCAATATCCTGCGATACCATGCAATACCTTGTGATACCCTGGAATACTCAGCCATATTCTGTGATACCCAACCATACTCAGCGATTCCCAGCCATACTTGGGATACCCAGCCGTACCCAGCCATACTCGGCGATACCCAGCCTTACCCAGCCATACCCAGCCATGCTCAGCCATACTTGGCCATGCTCGGCTTAACTCGGCCTCCGTATGTGGCCAGACTGTGAAAGTCTCACACATGTGGTATCGCCAAACTCAGGAGGAGTAGAAGAATCTATTTTGGGATGTCATTTTTGGTATGTACATGCTATGTGTTAGAAATATTGTATAAATGGACAACTTTGTGTTAAAAAAAAGAAAAAATGCGTTTTAACCACTTCCCGCCTGCCGGCCGTCATATGGCGTCCTTAAATTTGTGCGGGGATATCTGAATGATGCCTGCAGCTACAGGGATCATTCAGATATCAGCTTTTTCAGCTGGCGATTCCCTACACCATAAGAATGATCATAACGGCTGTTCCGCTGCTTGATCATTCTTACGGAAGGCGAGAGGGGACACCCCCCTCCCGCCGCCCTCCGGTGCTTCTACCGACTGACCGCTACGATCAAACCCAGGATCGTTTTTTTTTTTATTTCAGGCTTTCCAGCCTAGAGGTGAGATGTGGAGTCTTATTGACCCCATATCTCACTGTAAAGAGGACCTGTCATGCCATATTCCTATTACAAGGTATGTTTACATTCCTTGTAATAGGAATGAAAGTGATCAAAAAAATTAATAAATTATGATTTTTACATGTAGGAGAGAAATATCAGAATTGGCCTGGGTGCTACAGAACGCCTGAAGGTGCTCCTTGCATGTTAGGCCTCTGTATGTGGCCACGCTGTGTAAAAGTCTCACACATGTAGTATTGCCATGCTCGGGAGTAATAGCAGAATGTGTTTTTGGGTATAATTTGTGGTATGCATATGCTGTGTGTGAGAAATATGTACAAAAATGGGGTAAAAACACTTGCGCTGCCCAAAGATATCTGAATAACAGCTAACGCAACAAATTGATAATTTGGTGCAAAGTGAAGAAAAAAATAAAGTGTAGCACTAAGCCTCTATATAGATGGCATGACAAACATTAGTGTCAAGAAAAACATATGTGAATACATGAACATATTTACATAAAACAGTGATAATACTGTATACCTAAGCATACATGGACAAGTATAACCCGTCAGAGTGAATAGTAAATAAATACACAAATTCAATCATATAAGTGTCCAAAAAAATAAATAAAAAAAATAAAAAACAGTGATTGAGAGTGTTGAGAGTGCAAATGAAGAAAGTCCACAGTGCAATCAAAATTAGACTGTCCTTAGGACCACTCAATCCACAGGTATAAATGCTGTTGTGACTGTACCACCACCGGTATAGATGGAAGCTTACCAGATGGTTTGAACGCAAGCAACGTATGTTCGATGAGTCACAAACGCTTTGAGATATCTGTGATTAGGCAGAATGTATCATCCGGAATGGCGTCCCCAAACTTTTGAAATGACATCACCAGGGGTTGAAACGACCCGTCTCCATACCGGAGTAGATACCATCAGTGTCAAATATATCAATGGAAGAAGAAAAAGAACCACATAGTGTAATCCCATAAAACCAATAATTTATTTAAAAGTAAAGTATCACACTTACATTTATGTAGTGTATTCAAGCGCTTGGTATAAAAAATGGCGGCAATGGAGTCCTCCCAATTGAATCGCCCAATTTCACTGCTAGACTGGGGTAAAATATGGGAATCAACTTTGAAAATTTCACGCTGTGTAACACAAAAAGAAACTGCCATCAAGATATTATTTTTTTGGTACAGAACTCCTGATATACTCCATGCTCAAACCCCATCTGTCTCTAATCTTTGCTGGAGATGCAGAGAATCTGTAGGCACTCATCTCCATATCTTTTGGGAATGTTCTGTTCTTGATTCCTACTGGTCTGAAGTCCACAAACTGCTACAATCATTGCTCTCCAATACCATACAAAAGACTCCCATACACTTCCTTCTAGGCCTCCCTCACCCAGGCATTCCCAAATCACTGCAGAAACTTGGGTCTTTTATATTATTAGCAGCAAAACGAGCCATCTCCAGACAATGGCTGTCTCCATCCCCCCCACTTTCCACCATTTCCTCACTATAATTGCAGAAATACGCAGAATGGAACATATGACCGCAAAGATTGATGGTAAATTACTCCAGTTTGATAAAATTTGGAAAAATTGCGATGACTCAATATACCCCCTTGAATCCAATGCCTACACAACTCCTTAACTCCCATTAGCAACACCCTTTGAACAACCTTTTTTTTTTTTTTTTAGATACACTGTTGCTAGACACCTATCGTTTGTTTATCTTGACCTGAATCAATAATGGTCACTGTATGGAAATTCTATCCAGATGATCCACTTATGGAAGCTGCTGACGATATACCATAAATCCCAAGATTTATTTGTTCATTATGTTAACTATTTCTGTATCACCCGAAGTAAAATTCTCATATTTTCTGTAACTTATGGCATGATATTTTGTATTTGTTATGTTATAACTAAACAATTAAAAAAAAATACACAGTCAGCTGGGCAGTAAACAAGGCTGTGTGCACTGAAAGTTCTGTTGTCAGGGAAGAAGATTTTCTTTAATTTAACACTTAATTTGGTGCATTTGTGCCTTTTCAAGAAGAGGGTAAAGCTGGATACACACTATACAATTTTCTGTAGATTTTTTTCCTTCAGATTTACCAAAACCATATAATATGAGGTCAAACCTTAAGAGTTTCAATTTGTATGCAATCAGGGAGGCCCTTGCACTACATGGTTTTGGTAAATCTAAAGGAAATCTGACAACAAAAGTTGTATAGTGTGTATGGGGTCTAAGCGAGCTGCTGCAGTGTGTCCCTGGCTCTATCCACTGCACCACAAAAGTTGTATAGTGTGTATGGGGTCTAAGCGAGCTGCTGCAGTGTGTCCCTGGCTCTATCCACTGCACCACCCTGGGAGAAAGAGTTTGGAGGCCGGGCACAGCATCCCGGGTGGAGGCTGATGGGGGAGCTAATGGCTTTGGGGGGCGCAGCCCATCCCAGTACCCTCCTAGTTCCGGCCATGTTGAAGAACCATTAGAAGGGACTTGTTAATTGCTTACAATCTCTAACCTACTCTGATCATTTATCCTTTATCTTTCACTAATAAGAAACTTGATTGAGTCTTTTGAATCAATTGAATCTTTGAAATACATAACTTATAGACTAAGATGTCAACATTTCAGTTCTACAATAGGTTGATTTAATTTGTAAATAAATTCAGTGAGAAATTCAAGTACACAGCTGGAAATATGCAAAAGTGCTAACTGGCTCAATTTGCAATTATTTGAGAATCATGTTAAGACTTAGTACAATAGGTGAAAAAATGATCATGGTTTTAATCATTTCCAATTTACCTTCTGTACAAACTGTTATTGATGGTAACAATTTATTTAAAGTACAAGTGAAATGGATAAAAAATGTTAGTAGGTAGGAATGGGTGAACTGTTCGACCCGAGCATGAGTTCGGGCTGAACATTTGCCTGTTCGGCCGTTCGCCAAACACCAAAATTTTTTAGGGTGTTCGCCCCGATGAACACCCTGCAATGCACAGTGCTTTCTGTGCCCTAATGGGGCAAAGCTTTGGTTGTTAAGGAGCGGGCCTGGGAAGCCAGCTGCGGCATTCTTTAACAACTGATGAGTCATCAGCTGTCAATCGGTTTCCCCCCTGACAGCTTAATAATAAATAAAAAAATACTCCCCAAAATCCATACCAGACCCTTATCCAGGCATGCAGCCTGGCAGGTCAGGAAAGGGGGGGACGAGTGAGTGCACTCCCCCTCCTGAAACATACCAGGCCACATGCCCTCAACTTGGGGGGGTGGGTGCTTTGGGGAAGGGGGGATCTCTGGAAGGGGGAATTTCTGATTTTCCCTGTTTGGCTCCCATAGACTTCAGTGGGGTTCGCCATTCAGGTTAGAACATTTCCCCTGTTCGGGAGTTCTGCTGCAAACCAAACAGGGGGGTATTTGGCCCATGTCTATTAGTAGGTATAGTTTTTGAAAATTTATATGTATCTTCAGCCAAAAACCTACTTTCCATTTTTGCTAGAAATTTTTGGTTTACACTGCCTATGATCTGTGCCAAGAATGGAGTTAGGTGCTGGGGAGGGTGCTCCAGTAAGCATTCATAGGGGTTGCATCAATGCTGGCCACCTAATAGCTGGAGAAATAAGATGACTGTATGAAAAAGAACAGGGCAAGATAGAGGACAAAAACTGTGATGTCGCATACACACGATCGGACTTTCCGGCGGGATTGTCCGCCGGAATAGAGTCCGCCGGACAATCCGACCGTGTGTGGGGTTCCAGCGGACTTTTTCTTCCCAAACGTCTGGCGGACTTAGTTAGAAGTTTTGACTCAAAATTGTCCCGCCGTCTGTGTGCTAGTCCGCGGGACTTTTGAAATTAATGGACTTGCCGACACACGTCGTAAAGTCCGTTCATTTTGAACGTGACTCAAGGTAGATGGGACTAGCGAAGGAAGTCAATGCCCCCACCTCGATGGGCGAGATTGACACCTTGCTAGCCCCGTCACCTGGTATGGATTTAAAGGGAATCCCTACGCCGAAAAAACGGCATGGGGGTCCCCCCCAAATCCATATCAGACCCTTATCCGAGCACGCAGCCCGGTCGGTCAGGAAAGGGGGTGGGGACGAGCAAGAGCCCCCCTCCTCCTGAGCCGTACCAGGCTGCGTGCCCTCAACATGGGGGGTGCCCTGGGACAAGGGGTCGGGCCACTGGCTCATGTCATGTGGTGACCCCACCCCTTTATGATGTCACAGTCCCAGAGGATGCTGGTACTGTGACATCATATGGGGGCGGGGTCACCATGTGACATGAGCCCCGCCCCTTGTCCCTATATAACTGGCAGCGCAACACGTCTGGGCCATTAGAAGAGGAGACAGCGACGTGTCAACATCAGATGAAGAAAAAAGAAGAAGAAGAAGAAGCAGCAGAAGAAGCAGCAGCTGAAGCTGAAGCAGAAGGCGGTGACAGTGACGGCGACAGAAGCCCGGGCCACCGCTAGTAAAAGGGCTGGAAGAAGAAAGCGGAGGCCCGGCAAGAAGAACAGTAGAGCGGGACCCCTAAAGTCGGAACAAGACCCCCCAGGCTGCGGCGGGACAGAGGGAGAAAGCCGGGCTCCTCCGGTAGTAAAAGAGCTAGCAGAAGATAGCGGAGGAGTCGGGCGAGAAGACCCCCCAAGACGGAAGAAGACCCCGGAGCTGTGCAATAAAGTATTTAAAAAAATAGTGTTGTTTTTTTCCGATAAGCCCACCGCCCGCAGACCCCGACAACCAACGGCCAGAGTTGTCGGGGAGAGGCCCTTGTCCTCATCAACATGGGGACAAGGTGCTGTGGGGTGGGGGGGGGGGGCGCTCGTCCCCACCCCCTTTCCTGAACGGCCGGGCTGCGTGCTCGGATAAGGGTCTGATATGGATCTGGGGGGGACCCCCACCCCGTTTTTTTGGCATAGGGATTCCCCTTCAAATCCATACCAGGTGACGGGGCTAGCGAGGTGTCAATCTCGCCAATCGAGGTGGCGGCATTGACTTCCTTCGCTAGTCCCGTTTACCTGGAGTCACGTTCAAAATGAACAGACTTTACCTCATGTGTGGGGCAAGTCCGTTCATTTCAAAAGTCCAGCGGACTTCCGCCAAAACTCTGGTGGATTGTCCACCGGAAAAGTCCAGGCGTGTGTGGGCAAGTCCACACGTTCGGAAAGTCCGGCGGACCCCCGCTGGAAAGTCTGGCGGACTAAGTACGGGGCATGAGAGTCATTTCTAGAAGAGGGCAAACTAAGAGGCACATTTGCAATTTGTGCACATATGCTATACATACTGTACTTGCACATTATGGCAAATGCTATTTATGTTCCATTTTAAGAGTGAAGTGAGGTAAAAAGCAGCAACATTGAAGTAAATGGAAGTAAAGTTGGCCTGTGTTAACACAAATGTCCAGTAATGCAAAGGTGAAGCTTCTAATTCCCTGCACACATGACAGTTTTTTTATGTATAGTATATAGAGGTCCACTGCACTTCACCTATTTAATAGTTTAGCTATTTAGATCAAATGGGGTCAGTTTACTAAAGGAGTGGAGAATATTCACTAGGTAAAGTCAATTTAACAGAAGAAAAGTGTTTTTGCTGCTAGATGATTGAATTAAACACAGTTTCACGATATTCAAATTTTGTCAAATTAAATATTCTCCACTCCTTTAAGAAATAAATTAAAAAATGATGGAATTTGGTAATAATATTTAAAAAGCAAGGTGTGTCTTCAGTGCTAAAGAACTGATTAGTTAGCCAGTAGTGATTATTATTATTATAATATTAAATGGACTCTGTCACCTGAAAAAAAAAAAAAAAAGAATACTAAAATGTGGCCCCTGCAAATAATTAAGACTATTAATACTAATTAGACATCCAACACACCTGGAAGTGTTAGCTAAGGACCCTAAAGGCCCTTTCACACTAATGTGCTTTTGTGCAGCTTAAGGGCCCTTTACATTTGATGCATTTTTGATTCATTCCCAATAGTTTACAATGGAATGAAAGGTTCAGGCACTATGCTGAACCAACATGGGATAGTTCAAAGGGGGAAATGGTTTTCCCATTTATTATCATTAGCAGGTTGTCATTGGTTACTACATCGGTGCCTGCACAGCAACAGGCGGTGGATTGGTTAAAAGTGGCGGGCGGCTGAAGCCCGCGAATCAAGAGCTAATATAAGGAGGAAGTCCGGCTGTTACCCTCAGACCCCTCAGGACAAGACCGGGACTCGGACGGGATGGAGCGCCGCTCACCTGAGAGGAGAGAGAGCCTTCTTCGCCGCTTGGTAGAGAAGGCGGAGAGCTGCGGGGGCGAGGAGTGGCTTATCCGCTGCCTGGAGGAAGGCGGGCTGTCGGCTCCGCCTCAGTTGCCGTTAGGTAACATGGAGGCTGAACCTACGCGCATGCGCAGTACGCGCCAGCAACCCGGGAGGAAGAAAAAGAAAATGAGACAAGGGGCTTCTCCACAGCCGAACGGCCAGGAGGGAGCAAGCGGCATTCCTGTCAGGAGCGCGCAGCCATTACAATATAAGAGAGCTACTCAGCCAGCCTCTGAGGCGGCAGGCAGTGAGCACAGGAGTTCCCCTGTTGGTGAGACTACATGTAAAATGAATATGTCAGATGCTAATAATGATATTGCTGAGTTGAAAATAATGGTTAATTCTTTATCTGGTTTATTGAAAAATATTGAAGGTGCACACACAGTTGGTGCTTGTGGTAAAAGAAAGGCTGAAGGAGCACAGTATTCTGGTGCATTAAACTATGCTGATATTGGAACTAGTTATATGGGAGAACATACTGATGGTGCTGATTTGTTTACACAAGATGCTTCACTCCAGCAGAGTGCAATGGATGATATTTGCCCAGTATGGCAAAATTTGTCAGAATCCCCTTTAAATAGACCTGTACAAAGCAAGAATATCATTTCAAAAGAAACTATTAACAAATCAGCGGTTCCTCGCTTCTCCCATTCTGTAGTGGCAGAGTCCTCATTTAACCACTTCAGCCCCGGACCATTTGGCAGCCAAAGGACCAGAGGTCTTTTTTCAATTTCGCACTGCACTACTTTAACTGGTAATTGCGCGGTCATGCAATTTTGTAACCAAACGAAATTTGCGTCCTTTTCTTCCCACAAATAGAGCTTTCTTTTGATGGTATTTGATTGCCTCTGTGATTTTTATTTTTTGCGATATAAACGGAAAAAGAGCGAAAATTTTGAAAAAAAAAGAGATTTTCTACTTTTTGTTATAAAAAAAATCTAATAAACTCAATTTTAGTCAAACATTTGGGCCAAAATGTATTCAGCCACATGTCTTTAGTAAAAAAAATGCCAATAAGCGTATATTTATTGGTTTGCGCAAAAGTTATAGCGTCTACAAACTAGAGTACATTTTCTGGAATTTACACCGCTTTTAATTTATGACTGCCTATTTCATTTCTTGAGGTGCTAAAATGGCAGAGAAGTACAAAACCCCCCCAAATGACCCCATTTTGGAAAGTAGACACCCCAAGCTATTTGCTGAGAGGCATGTTGAGCCCATTGAATATTTTTTTTTTTAGTCCCAAGTGATTGAATAAAGACAAAAATAAAAAAGATTTTTTTTTTTTTCAAAAAGTTGTCACTAAATGATATATTGCTCACACATGCCATAGTTATATGTGGAATTGCACCCCAAAATACATTTTGCTGCTTCTCCTGAGTATGGGGATACCACATGTGTGGGACTTTTTGGGAGCCTAGCCGCGTACGGGGCCCCGAAACCCAAGCACCGCCTTCAGGATTTCTAAGGGTGCAAATTTTTGATTTCACTCCTCACTACCTATCACCGTTTCGAAGGCCATAAAATGCCAAAATAGCACAAAACCCCCCCAAATGACCCCATTTTGGAAAGTAGACACCCCAAGCTATTTGTTGAGAGGCATGGTGAGTATTTTACAGCTCTCATTTGTTTTTGAAAATGAAGAAAGTAAAGAAAAAAAAAAAATTTTTTTCTTTTTTCAATTTTCAAAACTTTGTGACAAAAAGCGAGATCTGCAAAATACTCACAATACCTCTCAGCAAATAGCTTGGGGTGTCTACTTTCCAAAATGGGGTCATTTTGGGGGGTTTTATGCCATCTGGGCATTCCATGGCCTCCGAAACTGTGATTGGCAGTGAGAAGTGAAATAAAAAAATTACACCCTTAGAAAGCCTGAAGGCGGTGATTGGTTTTTGGGGTTCCGTACGCAGCTAGGCTCCCAAAAAGTCCCACACATGTGGTATCCCCGTACTCAGGAGAAGCAACAGAATGTATTTTGGGGTGTATTTCCACATATGCCCATGACATGTTTGAGCAATATATCATTTAGTGACAACTTTTTGTAAAAAAAAATATATATATTTTTTTTTTTTTCATTATTCAATCTCTTGGGACAAAAAAAAAAAATATTTAATGGGCTCAACATTGCTCTCAGCAAATAGCTTGGGGTGTCTACTTTCCAAAATGGGGTCATTTGGGGGGGGTTTGAACTGTCCTGGCATTTTATGCACAACATTTAGAAGCCTATGTCACACGTCACCCACTCTTCTAACCACTTGTAGACAAAGCCCTTTCTGACACTTTTTGTTTACATGAAAACATATTTTTTTTTTGCAAGAAAATTACGTTGAACCCCCAAACACTATATATATTGTTAAAGCAAAGGCCCTACAGATTAAAATGGTGGGTGTTGCATTTTTTTTTTCCACACAGTATTTGCGCAGCGATTTTTCAAACGCATTTTTTGTGGAAAAAAAATACACTTTTTTTTATTTTAATGCACTAAAACACACTATATTGCTCAAATTTTTGATGAAATAAAAAATATGATCTTAGGCCGAGTACATGGATACCAAACACGACATGCTTTAAAATTGCGCACAAACACGCAGTGGCGACAAACTACATACATTTTTAAAAGCCTTTAAAAGCCTTTACATGATACCACATTAGATTCACGGAGGAGGTCTACTGCTAAAATTACTGCCCTCGATCTGACCTTCGCGGTGATACCTCACATGCATGGTGCAATTGCTGTTTACATATGACGCCAGACCAACGCTTGTGTACGCCTTTGCGCAAGAGAAGGGGGGGCAGGGGTGCTTTTTTTTTTTTTTTTTGTTTTTTTTTTTATTTATTTAGCTTTTTTATTTTATTTTTAAACTGTTCCTTCCATTTTTTTTCTTTGTTATGATTTTTATTGTTATCTCAGGGAATGTAAATATCCCCTATGATAGCAATAGGCAGTGACAGGTACTCTTTTTTTGAAAAAATTGGGGTCTATTAGACCCTAGATCTTTCCTCTGCCCTCAAAGCATCTGACCACACCAAGATTGGTGTGATAAAATGCTTTCCCAATTTCCCAATGGCGCGGTTTATATCCGGGAGGGGGGACATTCCCTCCCACTGCTTGTAAAAGCAGTCTAGAGGCTAATTACCCGCTAGAATTGCTTTTACATGAAAGCCGATCACTGGCTGAAAAGAATGATACCAAGATGATACCTAAACCTGCAGGCATCATTCTGGTATAACCATTCAAAGTCCAGCAACATACTGGACATATATTGTAATCTTTTTTTTTTCATGCAGCCTCTTGGCTGAACGAAAAAAAGAGATTGATTGGTGGGTATGCCCACCATTAGAATACCTCCCTTCATCCACCCACTTCTAATGATGGGCATACATGCACCATTTATATATGCCGATGCATGGGGGCATCCTCCCGCAAAAGTTATGCCGTGTACACACGGTCGGAATTTCGACCGTATGTACGTGGCATTAGGAGCCAATCGCTCCCCCCCCCTGCTGCCCCCATGCTTCGGCATATATGCTCTTTTTTTTAACTGTGGTGGTGAAATCACCTCCTACAGCGTTGGAGTCGCGGCTTTATGTATCGTGGGAGCAAACGCTGTTGCTGTCAAGATAAATAAATCCGCGTTGCAACTGAATGGCGCACCTGAAAACAAAAAAATGCTCAACACTAAAACACACAGTAAACAAAATTACATACCTGAAAAGCAAGCATGATAAAACATAATAAAACATAATAAAACATAATAAAACATTGCAGAATAGAATGGAGTAAAAAAAGAGCAACAATAGAGAGAGAATAGAGTGAGAGAGAGAACAATAAAACGACAACTACTTTTATTTTTTTTTATTTTTTTGAGATTCACAGGTAAAAAAGCTCCTGACTGAAGCGACTGAATCAAAACGCTACCACAAAAAAAATGTTAGCGATCGCAGGGATCAGGCCTGACTCTGCGAACGCTGCAGTTATGTGTGCTTAGTGTTTTGTAAGTGACAGTGATCGATCGATACTGCACTTGGGTGGGCTGGGCTGGGCGGAGGGGGAAAACGCAGGTGCTAGCAGGTATCTGGGCTGATCCCGCTAACAATGCGTTTTTTTTTGGAACCCTAAACTGCTGGGACGCTAGTATAGATCTGATCAGATCAGATATTGATCTGTTCAGATACTGTGCCACTAAGGGAGGTGTATGCTTTGTGCGTGGGTGTTTGCGGTACTGGCACTAACCTGGGGCGACGCAGACCTTATTTGACCCTAAAACCTAATTGATATCACCCGCCGGGCGATCAGGGGGTTAAACCGTTATTGGGTAATAAATGGCGGGTGCCCTGACAGTATAAAAAACAAGCTAACTAACCAGCGTCACCCGTAACAGTAATACAAAAAAAAACTGGTTACCTAGCGACACTAATGCAGCGATCAGAAAAACGATCGCTTAGTGACACTGGCAAAAGGGGGTGAAAGGGTTAACTAGGGGCAATCAGGGGGTTAAACCTTTATTAGGTAATATATGGGGGTACCTGACGCTATATAAAAACCTGACGGGGAACCTAAATAACGAAATAACTAACTGGCTAACCAGCGTCACCAGTGACAGTTATACAGTGATCACTGGTGAAAGGGTTAACTCTAGGGGCAATCAGGGGGTTAAAACCTTTATTTAGGTTGTAATATGGGGGTACCTGACCTATAAACCTATTTATGAACCTATATAAACATGGCGGTTACCTAAAAAAAAAAAATGGTTACCTAGCGACACTAATGCAGCGATCAGAAAAACGATCGCTTAGTGACACTGGCAAAAGGGGGTGAAAGGGTTAACTAGGGGCAATCAGGGGGTTAAAACCTTTATTAGGTAATATATGGGGGTACCTGACGCTATATAAAAACCTGACGGGGAACCTAAATAACGAAATAACTAACTGGCTAACCAGCGTCACCAGTGACAGTTATACTGTGATCACTGGTGAAAGGGTTAACTCTAGGGGCAATCAGGGGGTTAAAACCTTTATTTAGGTTGTAATATGGGGGTACCTGACCTATAAACCTATTTATGAACCTATATAAACATGGCGGTTACCTAAAAAAAAAAAATGGTTACCTAGCGACAGCAGTGACACTAATACAGCGATCAGAAAAACGATCGCTTAGTGACACTGGCAAAAGGGGGTGAAAGGGTTACCTGGGGGGCAATCAAGGGGTTAAACCTTTATTAGGGGGGGGGTGGGGGGCTACCTTGGACCTAAAACTAACTGCCCTGACAGGTATTACAGTCACACTGACACTAAATGCAGTGATCAGTAAAAAAATGATCACTGCAATTAGTGACACTGTGACTGGGGGGGGGAGGGGGTGATCTGGGGGGTGATCAGGGGGTGGCCGGGGGGTGTTTTGTGTGCCTATGTGTACTGGTGTCAGTGTACTGTTTGTGCACTAACCTTTAGATGTTCACAGCTCGGCGTTCCGGTCACATAGACCGGCGCACCGAGCGTGACATCACTTCCTCTGCCTGTGTTTTGATTGACACAGACAGAGGAAGCATCTGATTCGCCAGGAGCGATCGCGAGGGGGTGGCCAGAAACCACTGGCCGTCCCCTCATCCCGGATCGCTCCTGAAGCGATCCCGACCGTCCCCGCCGGCCGGGGGGGGTCCGATCGGACCCCCCACCCGCCGGAAGAATGGCACGTACAGGTACGTGGTTCTGCCTGTACGTGCCATTCTGCCGACGTATATATACAGGGGGCGGTCGGCAAGTGGTTAAGGAACCAATGACATGTGACATCTCCCCATTAGGTTTCCATTTAACCAATTCAGTTAAAGAAAGGATTTGGGGGGGTGATTTCATTGATCTGTTATCATTATTACCAGCATCTAAAGAATTCCTTTCAAAATCTGAAAGGAGGACTGAGGACCGTACAGAGGAGGATAGGAGGAGGGCTGTTCCTAAAACTTTCCAGAATTGGTTACAAGCATTCTGTATTTATGCTGCAGTTTTAGGGGAACGATTCCCTGAGAAATGTTCGGGTTTGTTTCAACATCTGGACATAGTTTCAGAGGCTTTCCGCCATTTTGGTGGGACAGCATGGTTCACATATGACGAAAACTTCAGACAGAAGCTTTCGGTCCATCCAACTCTTCGTTGGGGATCAAAAGATGTGGGCCTATGGCTGAACCTCATGTTACCACAGAGGCCACAATTTACACCCAGGGCTCCCTCTGCCTTGCAGAATACCTTTCGCAAAGGCTTCTGTTTCGCTTTTAATGAGTTCCAATGCAAGTTTTTGTCCAACTGCAGATACAAGCATGAGTGTTCCTACTGTGGTGGCAACCACCCAGCCTTTAGATGTTTTCGTAAGTCTGCAGCAGGTAATGCCACCCCAGTTTCCAGGGACACTAGTGGGAAAAGCCTTGACCCCAGTGAAACTATCAAGAATGCGGCCATGGCTAGAGCGGTACCCAGACCGCTCGATGGCACACCTATTAACTGAAGGTTTTGAAACAGGTTTTTTGGTCCCCCCCTTTTCAGGGGAAGGTTGCAATTTAGTAAAAAATTTACGTTCTGTTTCCTGTCACGCTGTTATTGTTGCAGCTAAAATTAATAAGGAAGTCAGGGAAGGGAGGGTTGCTGGTCCTTATCTTCACCCTCCTTTTCAGAATTTTCGTCTTTCTCATTTGGGATTAGTCCCAAAAAAGGAACAAGGTTGTTTTAGATTGATTCACCACCTGTCATTCCCACAAGAATTTTCACTCAATGATGAAGTTGCAGGTATTGAGGCACCAGTTTCTTATTCATCATTTGATGAAGCGCTAGTTTTGTTAAGGCATTTTAAACGGAATGCCTTATTGGCAAAAGCAGACATTAAATCTGCTTTTCGCCTACTACCGGTTCACCCCCAAGGTTTCAATTCTTTGGGATTTCATTTCCAGGGTCTTTTTTATTTCGATAAGTGCATGCCAATGGGCTTTTCATTATCATGTTTTTTATTTTGAGGCTTTTTCTAAGTTTCTTCATTGGGTAGTGGAGTCTCAAATTCCTCTTTGTGGTGTCCTCCATTACCTCGATGATTTTCTTTTTATAGGCCCTGCGGACTCAGACATTTGTCGTGAGGCTTTAAATAAATTTTTTCACATATGTGAGGACTTTTCAGTCCCGCTTGCCAAAGAAAAAACAGTTTTTCCTACGGAAATTATTGAATTTCTAGGTATAGATATAGACTCCTCTTTAATGGAATTTAGGTTGCCCATAGACAAACTTCATCGGATGAGAGCTACAATATCATTATTTTTAGGTAAACGAAAGGTTTTTCTTAAAGAAGCTCAGTCCCTGCTGGGACTCTTTGCCTTCGCAGCTAGAGTTATTCCTGTAGCCAGGGTTTTTTCAAGGCGTTTTGCCCTGGCCACTAGAGGCCTTAAAACACCGTTTTCGCACGTTCGGCTATCCAAAAGTATCAAAGAAGATTTGAGGATTTGGGACTCTTTTCTTTGCAACTTTAATGGAGCATTGGTGTGGCAACAAGATTTCATTCAGGATTTTGATCTAAATTTCTTCACAGATGCAGCAGGTTCTTCTGGTTTTGGCGCTTTTTTAGATGGTCACTGGTGTGCCTCTGAGTGGCATGCAAGTTGGCATCATAAAGACATATTACATAATATAGTTCTGTTAGAGTTATTGTATATTACTGCATACGGATAACAAAGGCGTGCTCTTTGCTATCAATATGCTGTCATCCAAGTCTGAAATGGTGGTCAAACTTTTACGTTTCTTTATCTTACATTGTATGAAGTTTAATATTTGGTTAAAAGCAAAACATATAGCGGGAATACATAATAACATAGCTGATGCCTTATCTCGTTTGCAGTTCAAGAAGTTCCGAGAATTGGCCCCGTCAGCAGACCTATGCAGCACACGTTGCCCGGATTCCCTCTGGGGCTTGATTTGGGACTGATATCTACTTTCTTTAAGAACTCGGTATCCCCAAAGACATGGCAGGCTTATAGCTTAGCCTGGTCTAAATGGTGTCAATTTTGCTCTTGCATGTCTCTAGATACTATGGAGGTGAACGCATTTACTGCACTGGCATTTGTATCCTTCCTATTGAGAGCAGATCTTAGTTCTGCTTCAATAGGTAAAATCTTAGCCGGTGTTTCCTTTTTTCTGAAATGGGCTGGTCTTCCTGCTTTAACATCATTTTTCCAAGTTGCACAAGTCTTAAAGGGCCTCAAGAATTCTTTTCCTGTTCGGGACACAAGACGCCCAATTTCGGTTAGTTTGTTGCCCAAATTAATGTCGGTTTTAGAGAAAGTCTGTTTTACCCAATATGAGTGTGCACTTTTTAAAGCAGCTTTCTCAGTGGCTTTCTTTGGAGCTCTTAGGTTGGGTGAATTTACTGCTCCTAATAGATCCTCCTGTTCATTCCTCCTTTTTTCTCACGTTTCTTTGGAAGATGGTTACGCTCAACTATATTTATGTAGATCCAAGACTTCAAAAAAGGGTGCGGGGCAGTGGTTTTCGCTGGGAAAATCCCCCAATCCCCTAATTTGTCCTGTCTTTTTGCTATCTGCATATTTAGCAGTCAGACCGTCTTTTGCGGATTCATTTTTTATCCATCAGGATTTCTCCCCCTTAACTAGATACCAGTTTTCAGCAGTGCTAGCCTCTTGCCTCAAACAGTTGAACCTCTCAAATCTTAGATTTTCATCTCATTCTTTTAGGATTGGGGCGGCTACTGCAGCTAATTCTTTAGGTTTCTCTACAGATGTGCAAAAAAGAGTGGGTCGTTGGGAAAGTAGTAGGTACAAACTCTATGTCCGCCCCGAATTATTGATTGTCTGATTTCTTTTTCAGATTCATCCATGAACATTATTTGGATAGTGGGACATTCCTACATCTTCTGGGCTGGGAAGCAGGCAGCAACCAGGTCCTATTCAAGCAATATTGGTTTGGACATTAATAAGTTTCAGGTTTTTTGGTCAGGTATAAGGGGCCTTAGATGGCGTAGTCTTAAAGAGCATTTGTTATTTTTGTCTAGTATTTGGCCAACTCCTCATATTATAATTATCCATGCGGGTGGCAATGACATTGGGAAAGTAAGGACTTGGGACCTCTTATGCGAAATAAAGTCTGGGTTCTCTTCGGTTAAACTGTTATTTCCTCAGTCGATTCTGGCTTTCTCTGAGATAATTCCTAGACTTATTTGGTCCCCAGTTAGCAATTTGTTTTATGTTGACAAAATTAGAAGACGTCTTAATAGGACTGTCCATAATTTTATTGTCTCATTGGGGGGTTTATCATTTCGCCATACAGAGCTTGAGGGTTTCTTACCTGGTCTGTTCAGGAATGATTTAGTTCATTTATCAGAGGTGGGCATTGACATTTTCAATATGGGTCTTCAATCCTTGATAGAAAAGGCCTTGGTGTTGGGGGGACCGCAGCCGGAAGATTCTCTTCCGGCTTTGGTCGTTGGGGAATAGTCGTCCAGCATTGGCTGGATGGACACCGTGACTTTATTTAATTTATTATAGCCAGGATGGCTTCTTAATTTAATTTAATTATTATTAATGCATTATCAGGTAACCCTTAAACAACACCATGGCCTATAATTTATCCAAAAAAAAAATTAATAAAAAAAAAATTTATTAAAAGGAAGAAATGTGTTGGTCATTATTTTATGTTTAAGCATCCCTTTGTGCTAGCCCATGAAAGGTTCAGGCACTATGCTGAACCAACATGGGATAGTTCAAAGGGGGAAATGGTTTTCCCATTTATTATCATTAGCAGGTTGTCATTGGTTACTACATCGGTGCCTGCACAGCAACAGGCGGTGGATTGGTTAAAAGTGGCGGGCGGCTGAAGCCCGCGAATCAAGAGCTAATATAAGGAGGAAGTCCGGCTGTTACCCTCAGACCCCTCAGGACAAGACCGGGACTCCCACCCCCCCTCCCCCTTTTTCTGAATTCTGTCATAGGTGTTGTTTAGTGGGGAATAGTCGTCCAGCATTGGCTGGATGGACACCGTGACTTTATTTAATTTATTATAGCCAGGATGGCTTCTTAATTTAATTTAATTATTATTAATGCATTATCAGGTAACCCTTAAACAACACCATGGCCTATAATTTATCCAAAAAAAAAAATTAATAAAAAAATTTTTTATTAAAAGGAAGAAATGTGTTGGTCATTATTTTATGTTTAAGCATCCCTTTGTGCTAGCCCATGTGCCTTTCTGGTATGCTTTTGAAAAACTGCACCAAAGATGCAGCACGCAGGGCTTCGAAGAGCACCACACCTGCCGTGTGAATGGTTACATAGGATTTAATAGGGGATCGTTTTTATGCTAATTAATACTAAGGAAAGTGCCCTAAATAAAGTGACTAAACCAGGGATCCTCAAACTACGGCTCTCCAGCTGTTGCAGAACTACACATCCCATGAGGCATTGTAAAACTCTGACATTCACAGACATGACTAGGCATGATGGGAATTGTAGTTCCTAAACAACTGGAGGGCCGTAGTTTGAAGACCCCTGGACTAAACAAAAATAAATGTATTGTGCAACTATACCATAGCAAAGTAATACAAATAATATTCATAATGATATGCACCACTTATGACAATACTACAGTATTTTACTTAAATAATGTGTTTCATAAAGGAATATAGTCCATCAAATAAATATACAGTCCGTTCCACATAAAACTTCTAAAGCCCCATACACACGGTCGGACTATCCGCGGACCATGTCGGTCGGATCCTGTCCGTGTTTATCGCGAGTTAGTCGAATTTTGGTGACTTAAGATTCGCGCTTCTCGGGCGTGGCCTGGAGACGCATGGAGTAGGACGCACAGGGTGAGAGCTCCGGCTGCACATCATCCTAAAACTTATCCTTTGGGACATATTTTACACTATTTCATCGGAAACAAGCACTGACCCCCCCGGGGACACCCTCAACACCCATGTCACCGCCGAAAAGGGCTCAAGGAGCAATCGCCAGGCTCAACAAGTACCGCGCTAACGGGCCGGAGCCCGAGGAGGAAGATGGCGCCGAACCAAGCCACGAGGAGGAAACCCCGCCATCTGGAGATACCGCTCGTATCCTCGAGGCCGTCTCCCTTTGCCAAACCACCCTCACCTCCAGGATCGAGGAGGTCAAGATTGACATCTCCCTTATCCGACAAGACCTACACAAGCTGAGGGAGAGGGTCGGCGAAGCTGAACGCAGACTTGGGCAGGCGGAGGACGATATCCACCCCTTACAGATCACCACCGAAGGCCTGCAGCATCAGTTAAGTGTCGTCCTGAGCAAGCAGGACGACATGGAAAATAGGCTGCGCAGATGTAACCTCCGTTTCGTCGGACTGCCGGAGAAATCAGAGGGCTCCGACCCCCCCTCGTTCCTCGAGCACCTGCTAACAACCACCTTTGGCAGAGAGGCCTTCTCCTCCACCTTCGTAGTGGAGCGCGCGCACCGCCTAGCTTCCAGACCGCCACCACCCGGAGCACCGCCGCGCACCTTCATAGCAAAAATGCTCAACTACCGCGACCGGGACACGATCCTGCGCCTCACCAGAGAAAAGGGCAACATCCCATTCGGAGATCAACATATTGCGGTTTTCCCGGACTTCTCCGCTGAGGTCCAAAAGAAAAGGGCCCGATTTTCTGAGGCCAAACGCCAACTCCGGAACCAACACCTTCCCTACGCCATGCTGTTCCCCGCGAAGCTGCGAGTCACACGCGATGGCAAAGCACACTTTTTTGAAGATCCGACCGCGGTACTGCAATGGCTGGAGAGGCGAGCTGCTGATGCCCAGGCTCCGACCTAGAACTACCTGCTTACCTTGCTGAGCCGGACCAGAAGCTGAAACTCCGTCACAGATGTTACCAGCGACTTTGCACCATGCCGTGAGTAGGCCTTGGCCGATACCCCCTTGATACGTGACCCAAGTTGCCCCCGAAGAGGCCCCCTCCTAACTCCCTCCCTCCCGTCCCCCAGCCCTCCCCGGGTGTGGACTGCCACTTTGGACCGATCGGCCCCGGCATACACCAACTTTGCTTGTCCCCCGTTTGCATGGGAACTCTGTGCAGCCATGCCCTCAGACTACCTCACCCCCCTGTCATCCCTGGATGCTAGCCCCACTAGCTCCACTATGCCATCCAGCAAATTTTTGTTCGCCCCCGCTGACACCTGGGTCTGCACGGCCCCTCTGTGCCTTGAAGCCCGCTGCTAACTTATCAGAGGGTCCGTGCGTCCCATCGTTGCTACAAGATTGGTTTCCCTGGCCAGCCTCAGTCATTACCGACCTGGTGGACTGTATCAAGTTCCCTGTGCCATGCTGGACCAGAGTCGGCACTGTTACACAAAGTGTGGTAATACCACTGGACTGTTACCTGTTTTTCTCCACCTGTTTATGGTTTGGTGGATGTTACGCTCTTGCAGTGCTTTTTTTTTTTTTTTCTTTTTTTTGTTTAATGATGCTGTCTTATTTTACTGTGCTATGCTTGTCCTCAATGGCTACCTCTTGTGTGTCACTGAACTGTACTTGACTTTGCATGTTGTGCCCTCTGGCCCCTTCTGTCCGCCCCCCAGAGAGGGGCGCTGTGGTCACCCTGCGGGCTGCCCCGCTCTGGGCCGGTGGACGGGGGGTGCCTGTGGTCTCAGACCTATGTCTCAAACATTTCCACTGAATGAATACCCGATGGATCCGCCCTCAGTACGAAACCCAACGGCTTGGAATGGCGTCACTTAAGCTAGTTACATGGAATGTGCGAGGTGTGAGGGCCAAGCCCAAGCGCCTAGCTGTCCTTGCCCATCTTAAACAAATGCATGCGGACGTCTCAGTGCTGGTGGAGACTCACATGACAGGCCAATTACAAATGTCCCTCAAAAAACCATGGATAGGCTGGTTATACCAGGCCCCATACACCAACAACTCCAGAGGAGTCGCCATCCTAATTGCCAAAACTGTTCAGTTTCAGCTACATGTACTGAGGGCGGATCCCCAGGGACGGTTTTTGTTTCTGCACGCAACTGTTGGGGGCCTTGAGCTCCTCCTGATGGCCTTCTACGTCCCCCCGCCCTTTCAATTTGCGGCCCTAAAAGAGGGGCTAGATTTTATGACTCAACACCCCACAGTGCCAGCTATATGGTTGGGGGACTTCAACGCTGTAATAGATACCCACCTTGACAGGCTCCACAGGGACCCCACACCGCCAACCACAACCACACTGACCAGATTTGGCAGATTCCTATCGGAATTCGCCATGACTGACACATGGAGACTGAGAAACCCACACAAAGTGGCATATTCCTGCTTTACCCCCTCCCAAGATGCCATGTCACGGATAGACATGATCCTTATATCCCCCGCCCTCACGCCACAACTGTTGGAGACTGGGTTTGGCTCCAGGATCCTCTCGGATCACTCACCATATTGGGTCAAACTCCGTCTACCCTCTTCCCCCCCGACCCGAGTGTGGAGGCTGAATCCCTTCTGGTTCACGGTCCTCACTGATGTGGAGGCCGTGGAGCGGGACTGGGTTCACTTCTTTCACTCTAACATGGGGACAGCCCCAGTTGGGGCAGTATGGGAATCCTTCAAGTTACATGCCCGCACAATCCTCATCAGCCGCATAAATAGACATAAAGCCACATCGAAAGTTATCCTGCAACAGGCAGAGGAGAAGTTGGATACGCTGGAAAAAGTTTTTCTGGCCAACCCGACGCCCTCAAACTCCGCCGCCCTGCGCCTGCATTCCAGGCTCACGGACAACCTACACATTGAAAAGGCCCAGAAGGGAATCTTCTTTACCAAACAAAGGGTTTATGAACATGGTGAGAGAGCAGGAAAGCTGTTAGCCTACATGGCCCACTTAGACCATAGCCCTCCAGTGGTGGTTCAATTGGCAGCGAGCGATGGATCAATCCTAACTGACCCGACTGAGGTCACCCAGGAATTCCGCCGTTTCTATGCCAACCTGTACACCTCACAGAACGACCGCCCGCTACATGAACTGCAAAACTTACTGCAAACAGTCCACTTCCCTACCCTAACGGACACTCAGATAGAACTCCTCGACGCTCCCATCACGGAAGAATGTATAGTAGAGGCCATTGCAAGCCTATCACCATCTAAAGCCCCAGGATCTGACGGCCTTCCCCTAGAGTTCTATACCCAATTTAAAGAAACCCTTGTCCCTAAGCTGCTTGCCCTATATTCCCAC
Organism: Lithobates sylvaticus; assembly: GCA_028564925.1. Classification (NCBI taxonomy): domain Eukaryota; kingdom Metazoa; phylum Chordata; class Amphibia; order Anura; family Ranidae; genus Lithobates; species Lithobates sylvaticus. The sequence goes on along the minus strand of CM053026.1, from coordinate 369,540,927 downwards.
ATTTTTGAAACCAACACCCTCCCACAGACAATGAAGGAAGCTTTAATTGTTCTAATACCCAAGCCCGGCAAAGACCCTCTACACCCCGAGTCTTATCGTCCCATATCGCTACTACAATTGGATGTTAAAATTCTAGCCAAAATACTCGCCCTCCGCTTAAACACAGTTATCTCCAGCCTTATCCACCCTGACCAAACGGGCTTTATGCCCAATAAAAACACAGCTTTTAACCTTAGGAGACTGTTTATGAACCTCCAGGCTACCCATGAGGATACCGGCACACGTGTGGTTGTCAGCCTTGACGCTGCTAAGGCGTTTGACTCGGTGGAATGGGGATACCTGTGGGAATGTCTGTCTAGATTCAAGTTTGGTCCCCGGTTCATAAAGTGGCTTCAACTCCTATACCAAGCACCAACCGCACGTATTCGCGTGAACGATCAAATTTCCAGCTCCTTCCCCTTATCCCGGGGAACCCGACAGGGATGTCCAATTTCACCTATGTTATACGCACTGGCAGTGGAACCCCTCGCGATAGCTATTAGGGCACACCCAGACATTCGTGGACTGCGAAAAGGCCCAATAACCGAGGTCCTCAGCCTGTACGCTGACGACATGCTGCTATATCTGGTAGACGCTGGTCCGTCTCTGGAAGCAGCCCTCAACCTGATTCGTGAATTCGGAGCCTTCTCCGGTTTGCATATTAATTGGACCAAGTCCCAAATCCTTCCTATAGATGTAACAGTCCCCACGAAAGAACAAGCGTCCCTACCCCTAATACGTGCGAACCAGATCAAGTACCTGGGTGTCCAATGCTCTAGATCCCTCACAGACTATACTAAAATGAACATAGAACCCCTAATTGGCCTACTAAAATGCAAAACCCAAATTTGGTCCAGGTTACCACTCGGAGTTATGGGCCGAATTAGTCTGGTGAAAATGATTCTACTCCCGAAACTACTCTACCTCTTTTGGCACGCCCCACTCCCCATCCCCATTCGATTATTTAAAAATATGGAGTCAATTCTGAACACCTTTATTTGGGGGTCCTCCAGGCACAAGCTGGCCTGGCGAACTCTGAAATGCCCTGTCAACCTGGGCGGCACTGCCCTGCCTGACCTGGTGCTCTACTACCTTGCCTCCCAATTGTCCCACTTCTACTACTTAGATAAACATGACAAACTACGGTACTCGGCCCTGGTATGTTTAAAGTTTACAGATATTGTGGCCCACCCTTTTCAAATGATCTTCTGCAGACATCAAAGTCTTGTAGGCTCAGGGGATAGGCGGGGTATGTTGGCGCATCACAGTAGAATATGGCACAAGGCACTCGCTGTGCTGGGATCCCCGCCCCTACATACTTACACACCCCTCTGGGAAAACCCTGCGCTGCCCGAACTACTTAGCATCCCTGATCACAAAATTTGGATCGCCAAGAGGGTCTTATACCTGTCCCAACTCGTTACTAACCGCGCCCTAAAGACATTCCAAGACCTCAAGGAGGAATTTGACCTTCCCAATCGTGCCTTCTTCCGCTACCTTCAGATTCGCCACGCGTTACAGACACAGTTGGACAACCCCCCACCTGCACTGGAGTCCCTAACCATAACAAGCATACTAGTAGGAGAGGACCCCAAGAAATTGATCTCCTTCCTATACACACACCTCCTTACCCCAGGAGCCACAGCTCACGCCTATCAACTGAAAACCAAATGGGAAAGGGATATTGGGAGCATCGATGACGAACAATGGGGGGAGGTACTGGAGACGCCCAAGAAAGTGTCCCCAAAACTCTCAGACAGACTTACCCACCTATATATACTTCATAGATCATACATCACACCCGCCCGCCAAGCCAAATACAAACCCGACTCGAACCCCGCATGCCCCAGATGCGGAGACATGGACTGTACATTTTACCATCTTGTATGGACATGCCCACCTATCCAGCTATACTGGACTCAGATCATTAAATTCTTGCATGACCATATGGGATCCCCCCTAACACTCTGCCCGCGCCAATGTCTGCTGGGTCTCCTCCCCTTACCCGAGGAGGAGAAGTACCTCACCACGTTTTTACAAGAAACACTATTTACAGCCAGGATGCAAATAGCCCAACTCTGGCTCAGACCAGCAGCACCCACTATCCAGCAATGGAAAAGGGCTGTAAACTGTACACTGCCCTATAAAAAAACCTTATACCTGCATCGAGGGTGTCCGAGCAAATACCAGAAAATATGGGATAGGTGGACCGAAAGCGCCCATACATGCACAGACTAGTATGTGTACTTCCTTACAGGATTGTTTTTTCTCTTGTCTCAGTCTATGAGGATTTAGCTAACCTCAGCAAAAGAGCGGCGAGCCAAGTTAGGTACATTGTATAAATATACCATAAGTTCATGCTATGACAACAATACTAAGACTTATGTATAAGACAAGCACTGAATGTTTATTTTGTATTATACTGTGGTGCCTGTTGCACCTAAAAAAAATTCACCATGTTTTATTGTATTCGGTCTTATATGCTCAATAAACTTTGTTTTGTTTAAAAAAAAAAATTGCGTTCAGCTTCAGAAACCAATTCTCGCACATGCCTTTGCTTCGTGAGATCCGGGAGAATAATCCTGATGATTTCAGGAACTTTCTCCGGATGACGGACCCCGATTTTCACCGTCTTTTGGCTTTGCTGACCCCCTTTATCAGCCGGCAGGATACCTGCATGAGACAAGCCATTACTCCGGAGCAGAGGCTTGTTGCCACGTTGAGGTACTTGGCGACAGGGAGAAGTCTTCAGGATTTGAAGTTCTCTTCAGGTATCTCTCCCCAGGCCCTGGGAATCATTATTCCAGAGACCTGTTCTGCCATCATCGAGGTCCTGCAGGAGGACTATATTAAGGTAACATTTATACTTTACTATTCCCTTCTATGTATGCTCTGTTTGCTAATGTCTTCTATTTTTGACCTCCTTCCCTAATTACCATGATTGCAATATGCTCTAATATGCTGTGCCCCTTTTCTCCTTCATGCATTTTTCCCTTCACTTACCTGCCCAGCATGCTCGTCTGCCCCAATAGACACCTATGGCCTAGTCACTTAAGCAATGTCTTTTGTCTGCTGCATAGTATTGTTTGCCCCCAAACACCCCTAAAATATGCACAAATGTTTGCTGTGTGGTTTACTTCATGTAGAGCCCCTTTTTTTTTTTGGTGGGGGTGGGGGGGGGGGGGCAAACTCATTAGGAACCCCCTTCCCCAACTGCTCTGTCAGATGGTACCAATCCTCTATCTGCTGGCTTTCCCAAGGTCAATACACACTATATACCTACCTCTTTATAGTGGGCATCTTTAGGGATGAATTCTGCAAAGCATGTAGTGCAAGGGGCTGCCTCGATACTTTCCATTTCCTATTTTTTTGTGTTCTATCCCTCCTATTAGCTTGCTTGGTAATTTCAGAATGTCACAATGTGCTTTCCTTTTTTTTTTTTTGGGGGGGGGGGGGGGGTTTGAAATGTTAGTTTAGCTTTCCTGGGGGCTGCCAATAGTGTTAAGTACAGAGGGTTTGCCCAAACTAGCACACATTATTGAGCCATTTGCCAATCAATGAAGTGCAGAGGGTTACCTGTCCAACCCCCCCCCCCCCCAAAACCCTAGTTATTGCCAATGGCCCATCAGAAGTGTGGGGATTGATGGGGGGTGAGTAATCTGTGAAGGGGAGCCTCTACTTTTCTGTGCAAATACTTTCCAGCCTCCAATTTTATACAATGCTCTTGTTCCAAGATGTTGATTGTCTAATCTGCTTGCAATGTTTATGTGCAAAGTGACTATTATTTTTTCTTGTTTCACTCCACAGTTCCCTTCCACGCCACAGGAATGGCAGACTGTGGCCTCCCACTTTGCCAGCCGTTGGGACTTTCCTAACTGCGGAGGGGCAATTGATGGGAAACACGTCCGCATCGTCCCACCGCCCAACTCGGGGTCCTACTATTATAATTATAAAGGGTTTAATAGTGTAGTGATGTTGGCGGTGGTGTCGGCGACATATGAATTTATGTATGTGGACGTGGGGATGAACGGCCGGATCTCGGATGGTGGTGCCATTGCGCACACGGAGTTCTACTCGCGTCTCCAAAGTGGCAGTCTGTGCTTGCCACCTCCAGAGGAGAATGCAGAAGGACTCCCCTTCGTCTTTGTCGCAGATGAAGCGTTTGCGTTGACTCCCCATCTGATGAGGCCCTTCCCGATGAGGACCCTCACCCCAGACCAGAGGGTCTTCAACTACAGGCTGTCCAGAGCCCGAAGAGTTGTGGAGAACACTTTTGGCATCCTGGCCAGCCGCTTCCGCCTGTTCTTGACGGCAATTAACTTGGCGGAATACAAACTGAACCACATAGTTCTTGCCTGTTGCATATTGCACAACTTCCTCAAAAGACATAACAGGAACTATGTGGTGCTCGTTGGCCCAGATGTGGAGGGCCCTCCAAATGCTGACCTCACAGCCCTTCAAGTGGCACGTCCAGGCTTGCCCCCTCTAAATGCCCGCGCGGTCCGCGAGCAATATATGGACTGCTTTGTGGGTAGGCAGGCCCGGATTTACTCCCTTTGCCGCCCCAAGGCGGGTCCTTAAATGCCCCCCCCCCCCCCCCCCCACACACACGCCACCATTCTCGTCCTTTATCGATGACTTCTACAATAGATCAGTTAAAAACATATCTCCAGTATATACTCCCCCCTTTATCATCTCTATATACATCCCCCTCTATCATCTCTATATAGATAAGGTTTGTACTGCATTACTGACACCCAAAATACTCCCTTTATCATCTCTATATACATCCCCCTCTATCATCTCTATATGCATCCCCCTCTATCATCTCTATATCCATCCCCCTCTATCATCTCTATATCTCTATCATCTCTATATACATCCCCCTCTATCATCTCTATATAGATCCCCCTCTATCATCTCTATATACATCCCCCTTTATCATCTCTATATACACCCCCTCTATCATCTCTATATACATCCCCCTCTATCATCTCTATATACATCCCCCTCTATCATCTCTATATACATCCCCCTCTATCATCTCTATATACATCCCCCTCTATCATCTCTATATACATCCCCTCTATCATCTCTATATACATCCCCCTCTATCATCTCTATATACATCCCCCTCTATCATCTCTATATACATCCCCCTCTATCATCTCTATATACATCCCCCTCTATCATCTCTATATACATCCCCCTCTATCATCTCTATATACACCCCTCTATCATCTCTATATACACCCCTCTATCATCTCTATATACACCCCTCTATCATCTCTATATACACCCCTCTATCATCTCTATATACACCCCCCTCTATATACAGGTATACAGACAGGCTAGGAGCGGTATACAGACAGGCTAGGGCGGTATACAGACAGGCTATCAGCGGTATACAGACAGGCTGGGAGCGGTATACAGACAGGCTGGGAGCGGTATACAGACAGGCTGGGAGCGGTATACAGACAGGCTGGGAGCGGTATACAGACAGGCTGGGAGCGGTATACAGACAGGCTGGGAGCGGTATACAGACAGGCTGGGAGCGGTATACAGACAGGCTAGGAGCGGTATACAGACAGGCTAGGAGCGGTATACAGACAGGCTAGGAGCGGTATACAGACAGGCTAGGAGCGGTAGACAGGCTAGGAGCGGTATACAGACAGGCTAGGAGCGGTATACAGACAGGCTAGGAGCGGTATACAGACAGGCTAGGAGCGGTATACAGACAGGCTAGGAGCGGTATACAGACAGGCTAGGAGCGGTATACAGACAAGCTAGGAGCGGTATACAGACAGGCTAGGAGCGGTATACAGACAGGCTAGGAGCGGTATACAGACAGGCTAGGAGCGGTATACAGACAGGCTAGGAGCGGTATACAGACAGGCTAGGAGCGGTATACAGACAGGCTAGGAGCGGTATACAGACAGGCTAGGAGCGGTATACAGACAGGCTAGGGCGGTATACAGACAGGCTAGGATCGGTATACAGACAGGCTAGGGCGGTATACAGACAGGCTAGGAGCGGTATACAGACAGGCTAGGAGCGGTATACAGACAGGCTAGGAGCGGTATACAGACAGGCTAGGGCGGTATACAGACAGGCTAGGGCGGTATACAGACAGGCTAGGGCGGTATACAGACAGGCTAGGAGCGGTATACAGACAGGCTAGGAGCGGTATACAGACAGGCTAGGAGCGGTATACAGACAGGCTAGGAGCGGTATACAGACAGGCTAGGAGCGGTATACAGACAGGCTAGGAGCGGTATACAGACAGGCTAGGAGCGGTATACAGACAGGCTAGGAGCGGTATACAGACAGGCTAGGAGCGGTATACAGACAGGCTAGGAGCGGTATACAGACAGGCTAGGAGCGGTATACAGACAGGCTAGGAGCGGTATACAGACAGGCTAGGAGCGGTATACAGACAGGCTAGGAGCGGTATACAGACAGGCTAGGAGCGGTATACAGACAGGCTAGGAGCGGTATACAGACAGGCTAGGAGCGGTATACAGACAGGCTAGGAGCGGTATACAGACAGGCTAGGAGCGGTATACAGACAGGCTAGGAGCGGTATACAGACAGGCTAGAAGCGTTATACAGACAGGCTAGGAGCTGTATACAGACAGGCTAGGAGCGTATACAGACAGGCTAGGAGCGGTATACAGACAGGCTAGGAGCGGTATACAGACCGGCAAGGAGCGGTATACAGACAGGCTAGGAGCGGTACACAGACAGGCTAGGAGCGGTATACAGACAGGCTAGAGCGGTATACAGACAGGCTAGGAGCTGTATACAGACAGGCTAGGCTCTAGCCTAGGGGGGAGAGAGAGAAAAGGTGATGATCATGAGGAAGAGAGGTGGGAGGAAGAAGGTACATAGCACAAAGGGGTGGGAACAGAGAGGGGGGTTATTCTGGGGGTCTCACTCACCAATTATGCTCTCCCATTCAGGCTGGTCTCCCCCAGGGCTGTGGCAGCCATTGTTTGAAAACAGAACTCCCCTCACAGCACAGCACAGTACATTGCATGCATGTGGCTGGAGTGTGGGCGGGCACAAATGGGAGGCGGAGTATTGGATTTGACAAACAGTGCAGTGAGGGAGGGGTTAGGAGGACAGTGGAGACAGAACACAGCCCGACTCCTGCACAAGCTAGCTGGCTTTCCACGCTCTCACTGTATCACTGTGAGTCTGTGACAGGATGCCAGAGGCTGTGGAGCGCTGGAGCTAGAAGGGAATAAGCTATTCATGATCTCCACTCCACACTATACAAGTCTTGCTGCCTGGGGGAGAAGACGCTCCTCCTGCAGTGGCCCACACAGACTCCGCCCCCTGCTCTCCTTTCTAGTCCTGCTCATCATACAGAGCTCCGAGAATGATGTTAGTACGGGGGGCGGCCGTGAAAGCTGAGAAGCCCCCTGCTGGAGCGGCGCCGCCCCAGCACCACTGCCGCCCCGAGGCCTGGCCTCGGTGGCCTTGTGGGAAATCCGGCCCTGAAAACAGAACCTATGAACTAGGAAAGTTCAACTTTCTAAAGTGAAGACAAGATCAGACATGACTATTATGTTCAAAGTGTGTTTGATCTTGCCTTCATCACATGGGGGGTCACCCCTGGAAAGTGGAAATTTAGAACATGCACACAATTTGGGTATGAAAATGGTCATTAGATGGTAAAACACATGCCTAGAAGCTTCAAAAGTGCCATTTTCCATCATGGGGATGAATGGACGTTGTTTGGGGGTGCAACCCCTTCACCACAACCACTTTCGTAGTTCGTAAAGTGGTTGCACCCCCAAAAAAATGTTGGCATTCCTCCACCATGATGGGAGCTAGCACATGTGGACACAATGTGTGCATGTTCCAAATTTCACACAGTTCTTAAGTTGCAAATGTGTTCAGAAGCAGGCACAAATGTGTGTTAATTACTTGGTGCGTTTTCATATTTTTCCTAAAACATCAATGATGTTCTTCAATTTTTGTTGAACATCATTGATGTTTTGCTTTATGTAATCTAGATCTCTATTGCAGACCATTATCTCCCCGATGAGTACGTGGGCACTCTCTGTGGTAAAGTGCGATTTTTCTTCCACAACATCCACGTCACCTAAAAACCACAAACAAACAAAAATCGGGTGTTGGAAATGAGGCAGCCATACATTGATTAGCTTACCAGTAGAGCAGTGTTCTCCCACACTCACCTGTTGTGGTGACAAGTTCTCCAAGTTCGATGATCTCTCCTTCCTCCTCCTCCTCCTCTGCTTCTGCTCTTTCCCCTTTTTTGGGAGGTGTTGGTTTTGGGGTTTCCTCAGACGGCCCAAGTTTGCGCTCCCCTATGAGAATGTACAAAAGGAAGATTTAGCAACACAATCTATTGAGGGCAGAAATAGGAAATGACAAACATTGCTTGAAAGTGACGGACACTATTTTTGTTTGGCCAGTTACAAATGCCAACTACATGAATGTAGTCACTTTGTAAAGGTGCACATGTGTGGAAAAGCATAATAAAAAGGGGGTTTGGGTGTCCCAGCACTAGTGCTCTAGAGTCCAGATGGGTAAACAGTAGGGATGGGCCCGGTGCTCGATGCGAACCCATGTTCGCATCGAGCACCGGGTGTTCGCTCGCCCGGCGAGCCCAGAACTATTTTGGCCGCTCGCATCACGTTCGTGTGATGCGAGCGGCCCCGCAATGCATTGCGGCCGGCGCGGCCGGCGCAGTGCATTGCTGGCTGATGATTGGCCAAGCATGCACTGTGACCCCGCATGCTTGGCCAATCACAGCGCCGGAAACTCGAAGAGCCATAATTGGCTACAGGCAGGACGCCTGTAGCCAATTACAGCTCAGGGGCTTTAGTACACGCCCCCCCCTATAAAAGGCCGCCACGCCGTCTGCGCCGGTCACATGCTGTTCCGGCGTAGATAGAGCAGGATAGTTCTGTGACACTCTGCTGGATTTAGTTAGTTAGAGAGATTTACTTAGAGAGATTGAGTTAGATAGATTCATTTAGAAAGATTGATTTAGAAAGAGGGGCTTGTAGTGTGTTCGTGGCAGGCAGGCAGAGCTCCTATATTTTGTTCCCAGAAGCACCTATAGGACTTGTAGTGTGTTCGTGGCAGGCAGGCAGAGCTCCTATATTTTGTTCCCAGAAGCACCTATAGGACTTGTAGTGTGTTCGTGGCAGGCAGGCAGAGCTCCTATATTTTGTTCCCAGAAGCACCTATAGGACTTGTAGTGTGTTCGTGGCAGGCAGGCAGAGCTCCTATATTTTGTTCCCAGAAGCACCTATAGGACTTGTAGTGTGTTCGTGGCAGGCAGGCAGAGCTCCTATATTTTCTTCCCAGAAGCACCTATAGGACTTGAAGTGTGTTAGTCCCATCACACAGAGATCATATATTTTGTTCCCAGAAGCACCTATAGGACTTGAAGTGTGTTAGTCCCATTACACAGAGATCATATATTTTGTTCCCAGAAGCACCTATAGGACTTGAAGTGTGTTAGTCCCATCACACAGACCTATATTTTCTTCCCAGAAGCACCTATAGGACTTGAAGTGTGTTAGTCCCATCACACAGAGATCATATATTTTGTTCCCAGAGGCACCTATAGGACTTGAAGTGTGTTAGTCCCATCACACAGACCTATATTTTCTTCCCAGAAGCACCTATAGGACTTGAAGTGTGTTAGTCCCATCACACAGAGATCATATATTTTGTTCCCAGAAGCACCTATAGGACTTGAAGTGTGTTAGTCCCATCACACAGACCTATATTTTCTTCCCAGAAGCACCTATAGGACTTGAAGTGTGTTAGTCCCATCACACAGAGATCATATATTTTGTTCCCAGAGGCACCTATAGGACTTGAGGTGTGTTAGTCCCATCACACAGACCTACATTTTCTTCCCAGAAGCACCTATAGGACTTGAAGTGTGTTAGTCCCATCACACAGAGATCCTATATTTTGTTCCCAGAAGCACCTATAGGACTTGAAGTGTGTTAGTCCCATCACACAGACCTATATTTTCTTCCCAGAAGCACCTATAGGACTTGAAGTGTGTTAGTCCCATCACACAGAGATCATATATTTTCTTCCCAGAAGCACCTATAGGACTTGAAGTGTGTTAGTCCCATCACACAGAGATCATATATTTTGTTCCCAGAAGCACCTATAGGACTTGAAGTGTGTTAGTCCCATCACACAGACCTATATTTTCTTCCCAGAAGCACCTATAGGACTTGAAGTGTGTTAGTCCCATCACACAGAGATCATATATTTTGTTCCCAGAAGCACCTATAGGACTTGAAGTGTGTTAGTCCCATCACACAGAGATCATATATTTTGTTCCCAGAAGCACCTATAGGACTTGAAGTGTGTTAGTCCCATCACACAGACCTATATTTTCTTCCCAGAAGCACCTATAGGACTTGAAGTGTGTTAGTCCCATCACACAGAGATCATATATTTTGTTCCCAGAAGCACCTATAGGACTTGAAGTGTGTTAGTCCCATCACACAGAGATCATATATTTTGTTCCCAGAAGCACCTATAGGACTTGAAGTGTGTTAGTCCCATCACACAGACCTATATTTTCTTCCCAGAAGCACCTATAGGACTTGAAGTGTGTCAGTCCCATCACACAGAGATCATATATTTTGTTCCCAGAAGCACCTATAGGACTTGAAGTGTGTTAGTCCCATCACACAGAGATCCTATATTTTCTTCCCAGAAGCACCTATAGGACTTGAAGTGTGTTAGTCCCATCACACAGAGATCCTATATTTTGTTCCCAGAAGCACCTATAGGACTTGAAGTGTGTTAGTCCCATCACACAGACCTATATTTTTTTCCCAGAAGCACCTATAGGACTTGAAGTGTGTTAGTCCCATCACACAGAGATCATATATTTTGTTCCCAGAAGCACCTATAGGACTTGAAGTGTGTTAGTCCCATCACACAGACCTATATTTTCTTCCCAGAAGCACCTATAGGACTTGAAGTGTGTTAGTCCCATCACACAGAGATCATATATTTTGTTCCCAGAAGCACCTAAAGGACTTGAAGTGTGTTAGTCCCATCACACAGACCTATATTTTCTTCCCAGAAGCACCTATAGGACTTGAAGTGTGTTAGTCCCATCACACAGAGATCATATATTTTGTTCCCAGAAGCACCTATAGGACTTGAAGTGTGTTAGTCCCATCACACAGACCTATATTTTCTTCCCAGAAGCACCTATAGGACTTGAAGTGTGTTAGTCCCATCACACAGAGATCATATATTTTGTTCCCAGAAGCACCTATAGGACTTGAAGTGTGTTAGTCCCATCACACAGACCTATATTTTCTTCCCAGAAGCACCTATAGGACTTGAAGTGTGTTAGTCCCATCACACAGAGATCATATATTTTGTTCCCAGAAGCACCTATAGGACTTGAAGTGTGTTAGTCCCATCACACAGACCTATATATTTTCTTCCCAGAAGCACCTATAGGACTTGAAGTGTGTTAGTCCCATCACACATAGATCATATATTTTGTTCCCAGAAGCACCTATAGGACTTGAAGTGTGTTAGTCCCATCACACAGACCTATATTTTCTTCCCAGAAGCACCTATAGGACTTGAAGTGTGTTAGTCCCATCACACAGAGATCATATATTTTGTTCCCAGAAGCACCTATAGGACTTGAAGTGTGTTAGTCCCATCACACAGACCTATATTTTCTTCCCAGAAGCACCTATTGGACTTGAAGTGTGTTAGTCCCATCACACAGACCTATATTTTCTTCCCAGAAGCACCTATAGGACTTGAAGTGTGTTAGTCCCATCACACAGAGATCATATATTTTGTTCCCAGAAGCACCTATAGGACTTGAAGTGTGTTAGTCCCATCACACAGACCTATATTTTCTTCCCAGAAGCACCTATAGGACTTGAAGTGTGTTAGTCCCATCACACAGAGATCATATATTTTGTTCCCAGAGCACCTATAGGACTTGAAGTGTGTTAGTCCCATCACACAGACCTACATTTTCTTCCCAGAAGCACCTATAGGACTTGAAGTGTGTTAGTCCCATCACACAGAGATCCTATATTTTGTTCCCAGAAGCACCTATAGGACTTGAAGTGTGTTAGTCCCATCACACAGAGATCCTATATATTTTGTTCCCAGAAGCACCTATAGGACTTGAAGTGTGTTAGTCCCATCACACAGACCTATATTTTGTTCCCAGAAGCACCTATAGGACTTGAAGTGTGTTAGTCCCATCACACAGAGATCATATATTTTGTTCCCAGAAGCACCTATAGGACTTGAAGTGTGTTAGTCCCATCACACAGCGATCATATATTTTGTTCCCAGAAGCACCTATAGGACTTGAAGTGTGTTAGTCCCATCACACAGACCTATATTTTCTTCCCAGAAGCACCTATAGGACTTGAAGTGTGTTAGTCCCATCACACAGAGATCATATATTTTGTTCCCAGAAGCACCTAAAGGACTTGAAGTGTGTTAGTCCCATCACACAGAGATCATATATTTTGTTCCCAGAAGCACCTATAGGACTTGAAGTGTGTTAGTCCCATCACACAGACCTATATTTTCTTCCCAGAAGCACCTATAGGACTTGAAGTGTGTTAGTCCCATCACACAGAGATCATATATTTTGTTCCCAGAAGCACCTATAGGACTTGAAGTGTGTTAGTCCCATCACACAGAGATCATATATTTTGTTCCCAGAAGCACCTATAGGACTTGAAGTGTGTTAGTCCCATCACACAGACCTATATTTTCTTCCCAGAAGCACCTATAGGACTTGAAGTGTGTTAGTCCCATCACACAGAGATCATATATTTTGTTCCCAGAAGCACCTATAGGACTTGAAGTGTGTTAGTCCCATCACACAGACCTATATTTTCTTCCCAGAAGCACCCTATAGGACTTGAAGTGTGTTAGTCCCATCACACAGAGATCCTATATTTTGTTCCCAGAAGCACCTATAGGACTTGAAGTGTGTTAGTCCTATCACACAGACCTATATTTTCTTCCCAGAAGCACCTATAGGACTTGAAGTGTGTTAGTCCCATCACACAGAGATCATATATTTTGTTCCCAGAAGCACCTATAGGACTTGAAGTGTGTTAGTCCCATCACACAGAGACCTATATTTTCTTCCCAGAAGCACCTATAGGACTTGAAGTGTGTTAGTCCCATCACACAGAGATCATATATTTTGTTCCCAGAAGCACCTAAAGGACTTGAAGTGTGTTAGTCCCATCACACAGAGACCTATATTTTCTTCCCAGAAGCACCTATAGGACTTGAAGTGTGTTAGTCCCATCACACAGAGATCATATATTTTGTTCCCAGAAGCACCTATAGGACTTGAAGTGTGTTAGTCCCATCACACAGAGATCATATATTTTGTTCCCAGAAGCACCTATAGGACTTGAAGTGTGTTAGTCCCATCACACAGACCTATATTTTCTTCCCAGAAGCACCTATAGGACTTGAAGTGTGTTAGTCCCATCACACAGAGATCATATATTTTGTTCCCAGAAGCACCTATAGGACTTGAAGTGTGTTAGTCCCATCACACAGACCTACATTTTCTTCCCAGAAGCACCCATAGGACTTGAAGTGTGTTAGTCCCATCACACAGAGATCATATATTTTGTTCCCAGAAGCACCTATAGGACTTGAAGTGTGTTAGTCCCATCACACAGACCTATATTTTCTTCCCAGAAGCACCTATAGGACTTGAAGTGTGTTAGTCCCATCACACAGAGATCATATATTTTGTTCCCAGAAGCACCTATAGGACTTGAAGTGTGTTAGTCCCATCACACAGACCTACATTTTCTTCCCAGAAGCACCTATAGGACTTGAAGTGTGTTAGTCCCATCACACAGAGATCCTATATTTTCTTCCCAGAAGCACCTATAGGACTTGAAGTGTGTTAGTCCATCACACAGACCTATATTTTCTTCCCAGAAGCACCTATAGGACTTGAAGTGTGTTAGTCCCATCACACAGAGATCTATATTTTCTTCCCAGAAGCACCCATAGGACTTCTAGTGTGTTAGTCCCATCACACAGAGCTCATATATTTTGTTCCCAGAAGCACCTATAGGACTTGAAGTGTGTTAGTCCCATCACACAGAGCTCCTATATTTTCTTCCCAGAAGCACCTATAGGACTTGAAGTGTGTTAGTCCCATCACACAGAGCTCCTATATTTTCTTCCCAGAAGCACCTATAGGACTTCTAGTGTGTTAGTCCCATCACACAGAGCTCCTATATTTTCTTCCCAGAAGCACCCATAGGACTTCTAGTGTGTTAGTCCCATCACACAGAGCTCCTATATTTCTTCCCAGAAGCACCTATAGGACTTGAAGTGTGTTAGTGGCATCACACAGAGCTCCTATATTTTCTTCCCAGAAGCACCCATAGGACTTCTAGTGTGTTAGTGGCATCACACAGAGCTCCTCTATTTTCTTTGCAGAAGCACCCACAGGACTTCTAGTGTGTTAGTGGCATCACACAGAGCTCCTATATTTTCTTCTCAGCAGCACCCACAGGACTTCTAGTGTGTTAGTGGCATCACACAGAGCTCCTCTATTTTCTTTGCAGAAGCACCCATAGGACTTCTAGTGTGTTAGTGGCATCACACAGAGCTCCTATATTTTCTTCTCAGCAGCACCCACAGGACTTCTAGTGTGTTAGTGGCATCACACAGAGCTCCTCTATTTTCTTTGCAGAAGCACCCATAGGACTTCTAGTGTGTTAGTGGCATCACACAGAGCTCCTATATTTTCTTCTCAGCAGCACCCACAGGACTTCGAGTGTGTTAGTGGCATCACACAGAGCTCCTCTATTTTCTTTGCAGAAGCACCCATAGGACTTCTAGTGTGTTAGTGGCATCACACAGAGCTCCTATATTTTCTTCTCAGCAGCACCCACAGGACTTCTAGTGTGTTAGTGGCATCACACAGAGCTCCTCTATTTTCTTTGCAGAAGCACCCACAGGACTTCTAGTGTGTTAGTGGCATCACACAGAGCTCCTCTATTTTCTTTGCAGAAGCACCCATAGGACTTCTAGTGTGTTAGTGGCATCACACAGAGCTCCTATATTTTCTTCTCAGCAGCACCCACAGGACTTCTAGTGTGTTAGTGGCATCACACAGAGCTCCTCTATTTTCTTTGCAGAAGCACCCATAGGACTTCTAGTGTGTTAGTGGCATCACACAGAGCTCCTATATATTCTTCTCAGCAGCACCCACAGGACTACCGACTACAATGGCTGGAAGACCGCCAAGGGGAGGCAGAGCGTGCAGAGCCAAGAACACAGGGCAGGCAGGCTCTGTTTCTAGTGGACGTGGCCGTGGCCGTGGTCGTGCATCGTCATCAGCACGTGGCCATGGGACACGCGCGTCTTTGTTTTCGGCAGCTGGACATGTGGAGCCGCATCATGCTGAAGGCTTGGTAGAATGGATGACCAAGCCCTCCTCATCCTCCTCATCCTCTCTCACCCAGGCTCAGGGTACTGGCAGAGCATCATCAGCCACCCCTTCCCTAGACCCACCATGTCCTCCTGAGGAGTCCCCCGAACTCTTTGAGCACAGTGTTGGGTACATGCTCCAGGAGGATGCCCAACGATTCGAAGGCTCGGATGATGATACCCAGCTTGAGGAATCTGGCAGTACTGTTCCACCAGCTGCAGCTTACTGCCAGGTTTGCTCTAGTGGTGAAGAGGGAGGGGATGATGAGGTCACTGACTCCACGTGGGTGCCTGAAGGGAGAGAGGATGAGAAGGAGGACGAGGAGGATGCGGCGTCACATGTCCAACGAGGCAGGATGCCCCCTGGAGGCCAGGTAGAGGCCAGCACAGCAACTGTACAACACCGCAGAGCTCCGCCTGTGCAGGGCGCTGCCTCTGCACGTTATCAGAAAAGTTCTTTGGTGTGGGCCTTTTTTGAGACGAGTGCATCAGATCGCACCACTGCTATTTGCAATATTTGTCTCAAGCGTATCTCGCGTGGCCAAAACATCAGCCGCTTGGGCACCACAAGCATGACCAGACATATGTCGACCTGCCATGCAGCTCGTTGGCAGGCACACATAAAAGACCCACACCAAAGAACTAAGCGGACCTCTCCTTGCTCCTCATCAGCTGGGATCTCCATCCCCACTACACCTTCAGTCCTCTCTGAAAGCTGCTCTGAGAGGACTGAAGGTGTTGAATTAGGTGTGTCACAACCAAGTACTTGCAGTACACCGACGTCCGATTGCAGCAGGCAAATTTCCCTGCCCCAGCTGCTGGACCGTAGAAAGAAGTACACTCCCAGCCATCCACATGCCCAGCGGTTGAATGCTAGCTTGGCTAAATTGCTAGCACTTCAACTGCTGCCTTTTCAGTTGTTAGACTCGGCCCCCTTCCGTGAGTTTGTTCAATGTGCGGTTCCTCAGTGGCAGGTTCCCAAACGCCACTTTTTCTCACGGAAGGCGATTCCGTCTCTCTACCGGCATGTGGAGGGCAATGTCCATGCCTCGCTGGACAGGGCGGTCAGCGGTAAGGTGCATATTACCGCTGACTCATGGTCCAGCAGGCATGGACAGGGACGGTACCTTTCTTTCACGGCCCATTGGGTCACTCTATTGGCAGCTGGGAGGGATGCAGGACAAGGTGCAGTAGTGTTGGAGGTTGTTCCGCCACCACGCCTCCAAAACGCTACTACTGCTACTGGTTGTGACACACCTCTCTCCTCCACCCCCTCCTCTTCTTCTTCCTCCAGTGCTCTGTCCTTGGAACCAGTGGTGCTCCGTAGGCGTACAAGGGGCTACGCAAGTACGCAGGCAAAAAGATGCCATGCCGTGCTTGCGCTGGTGTGTTTGGGGGACAGGAGCCACACTGGGCCAGAGGTTCTGGCAGCTCTGCAGGGGCAGGCCAAGAGGTGGTTGACGCCACGTCAGCTTAAGCCAGGAATGGTCGTTTCTGACAATGGCACCAACCTCCTCTCCGCCCTGCGACAGGGGCAGCTCACCCATGTGCCCTGCATGGCTCACGTCCTCAACCTGGTGGTGCAGCGGTTCTTGGGCAGGTTCCCAGGCTTACAGGATGTCCTGAGGCAGGCCAGGAAAGTCTGTGTGCATTTCCGCCGATCTTATAATGCCAGTGCTCGGCTGACTGAGCTGCAAAAGGAGCTGAACCTGCCCAAGAACCGCCTAATATGTGACATGCCCACCAGGTGGAACTCAACGTTGGCCATGCTGCAGCGACTGCACACGCAGCAGAGGGCCATCAATGAGTACCTTTGCGACTATGGCACCAGGACAGGGTCAGGGGAGCTTGGTTTTTTTTCCCCACGTCAGTGGAGCATGATCAGGGATGCATGCACTGTCCTCTCACCATTTGAGGAGGCCACGAGGATGGTGAGCAGTGACAGTGCATGCATCAGTGACACTGTCCCTCTTGTCCACCTGTTGGAGCATACGCTGCGTGGGATAATGGACAGGGCACTTGAGGCAGAACAGAGGCAGGAAGAGGAGGACTTCCTTGCCTCTCAAGGCCCCCTTTATCCGGACAGTGTTCCTTCTGTCCCACCCATCACACAGGAAGAGGATGAGGAGGAGGAGGAGGAGGAGGAGGAGGAGGATTGTGTGAGCATGGAGGTGGAGCCTGGCACTCAGCATCAGCAGCAGCAGTCTTTTAGGGATGATGTACAGTCCCAACAAACCAGTGGACTTGTACGTGGCTGGGAGGAGGTGGCTGGCGATCATGTCATCCTCAGTGACCCAGAAGACTCCGGACCAAATGCCTCAGCTAACCTATGCTGCATGGCCTCCCTGATCCTGCAAAGCCTGCGGAAGGATCCTCGTGTTCTTCGGATCAAGGAGAGGGACCATTACTGGCTGGCCACTCTCCTTGATCCGCGGTACAAGGGTAAGGTTGCGGACCTTATCTTGCCGTCGCAGAGGGAGCAGAGGATGAGACATCTCAGGGAGGCCTTGCAGAAAGGTCTGTGCAACGCGTTCCCAGAAACTGGGAGGCTACAAACTCCTGGTCCTGGGCGACGAGTTGCTGAGGCTTCGGTCAGTAGCAGAAGGAGCGGTGGGGAAGGTGGACGTCTGACCGATGCGTTCAGACAATTTTTTAGTCCGCAGCCCCAAGGTATGATCGGTTCCAGCAACCATCGCCAGCGTCTGATATACATGGTGCAGGAATACCTTGGGGCAAGGTCAGACTTGGACACCTTTCCCACCGAAAATCCTCTGGCTTACTGGGTCCTGAGGATGGATCACTGGCCAGAGCTTGCACAGTATGCAATTGAGCTACTGGCCTGTCCTGCCTCCAGCGTTCTTTCCGAACGCACATTCAGTGCTGCTGGAGGATTTGTCACCGATCATAGGGTGCGCCTGTCCACCGCCTCGGTTGATCGACTGACCTTCATCAAAATGAATCAGTCTTGGATCACCACCAGCTACCAGGCACCTGAGGCGGATATAACCGAATAATTTTTAATATCACATCCCTTCAAGACTGCCTATGCTGATGCTGAGTGACTGTCCTCTTATGTTCACTGACTATCCTCTTCCTCCTCCTCAATGATCCATGCCACCACACCAGTGCCTAAGGCACAATTTTTCAGCCCCTGTTTAACAGGGGCGTGTACATACAATTTTTATAAAAAAATGCTTCGCAACACGTGTGACTGCTGTGCTCCAAGTACAGTATCTGTGAGGGGTTGCAGTGTTGTGGCACCAGCACCAGTGCCTAAGGCAAATTTTTCAGCCCCTGTTTAACAGGGGCGTGTACTTACAATTTTTAAAAAAAATGCTTCGCAACACGTGTGACTGCTGTGCTCCAAGTACAGTATCTGTGAGGGGTTGCAGTGTTGTGGCACCAGCACCAGTGCCTAAGGCAAATTTTTCAGCCCCTGTTTAACAGGGGCGTGTACTTACAATTTTTTAAAAAAATGCTTCGCAACACGTGTGACTGCTGTGCTCCAAGTACAGTATCTGTGAGGGGTTGCAGTGTTGTGGCACCAGCACCAGTGCCTAAGGCAAATTTTTCAGCCCCTGTTTAACAGGGGCGTGTACTTACAATTTTTTAAAAAAAATGCTTTGCAACACGTGTGACTGCTGTGCTCCAAGTACAGTATCTGTGAGGGGTTGCAGTGTTGTGGCACCAGCACCAGTGCCTAAGGCACAATTTTTTCAGCCCCTGTTTAACAGGGGCGGGTAATTACAATTTTTTAAAAAAATGCTTCGCAACACGTGTGACTGCTGTGCTCCAAGTACAGTATCTGTGAGGGGTTGCAGTGTTGTGGCACCAGCACCAGTGCCTAAGGCACAATTTTTCAGCCCCTGTTTAACAGGGGCGGGTAATTACAATTTTTTAAAAAAAATGCTTCGCAACACGTGTGACTGCTGTGCTCCAAGTACAGTATCTGTGAGGGGTTGCAGTGTTGTGGCACCAGCACCAGTGCCTAAGGCACAATTTTTCAGCCCCTGTTTAACAGGGGCGGGTAATTACAAATCTTGATCTAATAGTTCACAGCAGGGCCCATTCCTGCGCCCACCAAGAGTAACTATGAGGGCCTACAGTCTTGTGGCAACACCGTCCACCACCACCGCCAAAGGCCCAATTTTTCTGCCCTGTTCATCAGGTGCTTGCAATTACAAATCTTGATCTAATAACTCACAGCAGGGCCCATTCCTGCGCCCACCAAGAGTAACTGTGAGAGCTTACAGTCTTGTGGCAACACCGTCCACCACCACCACCAACCACCCCCAATTTTTCTGCCCTGTTCAACAGGTGCATGCAATTACAAATCTTGATCTAATAACTCACAGCAGGGCCCATTCTTGCGCCCACCAAGAGTAACTGTGAGAGCTTACAGTCTTGTGGCAACACCGTCCACCACCACCGCCAAAGGCCCAATTTTTCTGCCCTGTTCATCAGGTGCTTGCAATTACAAATCTTGATCTAATAACTCACAGCAGGGCCCATTCCTGCGCCCACCAAGAGTAACTATGAGGGCCTACAGTCTTGTGGCAACACCGTCCACCACCACCGCCAAAGGCCCAATTTTTCTGCCCTGTTCATCAGGTGCTTGCAATTACAAATCTTGATCTAATAACTCACAGCAGGGCCCATTCCTGCGCCCACCAAGAGTAACTGTGAGAGCTTACAGTCTTGTGGCAACACCGTCCACACCACCACCACCACCCCCAATTTTTCTGCCCTGTTCAACAGGTGCATGCAATTACAAATCTTGATCTATTAACTCACAGCAGGGCCCATTCCTGTGCCCACCAGTCTTGTGGCTACACCAACATCTAATAGGGCAAATTTCTGCAGAGTATATACGCCAGGCCCCTACTTTCAAACATCCAACTTACAAACGACTCCTACTTGCAAATGGAAAGGAAACAGGAAGTGAGAGGAAATCTACCCCTAGGAAGGGAAATTCTATCCTGTTAGATTTAATTTGGGAAAAAGGTATCTCCTCTCTACTGATACTTTATCACCAATCCTTGTTTTAATTAAAACCCCACTTTTTCCAAAAACATTTGTCATTGGGACGGAAAGTTAGGTGACATGTTCTGAACAGATGTGCAAAGACAGCAAATGTTACAGGGGTGATAACCCCTCCCTATGTTCTCCAAAAAGCTTAAAAATAGATTTTTTTGGGATGGAGCTACACTTCATAATGTACCTGTTCAGATTCTACTTAAGAACAAACCTAAAGCCGCAAGTGGTTTTAAATGGCTTCTTTTTTTCCTTTACAAATGTCATTTTGTGCAAGGACAGTTCTAAACACGGGAAACACATGCCACTTCACAGGCATACTTTAGACACCCCCCAGGTACCATATTTAAAGGAAAATTTCACTTTTTTTTTTTCACTTTATGCATCATTAAAATGACTGCCCCCGAAAAAACGTTAGTTTTTAAAAGTTCTTTTTGCATTGATATATGTCCCCTGGGGCAGGACCCGGGTCCCCAAACCTGTTTTATGACATTAACATGCATATTGGCCGTTGTAATTAGCACTTTTGATTTCGAACGTTCGCGTCCATTATAACGTATAGGGTTCGAAAATTCGCGCGAACTTTCGGTCGGTTCGAAGGTTCTGGTGCGAACCGAACCCGGGGGTGTTCGGCTCATCCTTACTTTTTTGAAGAATTCGCTTGATCTTTCTGTACTGATCGGCCTCCCTCAGTTTCAGGTCTGACCAGCGTTTCCTCAGTTGCTCCTTGGATCGTTGTACCCCAAACTGATTGTACAGCCTCCTCACAACTTTAGACATGATCTTGGCCTTGCGGACATTGGGGTTGAGGTAAGGCCCATACTTCCCATCATAGTCGCTCCTCTTTAATATGTCCACCATCTCCAACATTTCTCCAAATGACATATTGGAGGCCTTGAATTTCAGGGTCCGGGATCGGGACGTTTCTGCCTCCGGACTTTCCTCGTCCTCCTCCTCGTTGGTGGAATATTTGGGGCGCACCTGCTGTGTCCCCGCCATGTGCTCTCCCCACTGCGCCGTAAAGAGAATGGGTGGGGAATAGACGAGAAAGATCGTCAGGGGCGGGCGGAGTTTGACACATGCGCACTGGATATAAAACGTCACACGCCTGTGTCGTAGCCACGATCTGGGAGACGAGGGGAGAGAAAGCTCACGCACGAGACGATCGCTAGAAACGAAGGTACAATTTGACGTTGGTACATAACTAGCCTAGACTGATTCGAACTTGAGGCTTCTTTATGGAGAAGATTAGGAGAGTTTAGCCTGACATAATTTATAGTGTTTTGTGTGGTGTTGTGACTTGCAGAGATTATGAAGGGATTCAACGACATGAGTTTTCTCCCCCTCTTCATTGCCAAATACAGGGAATTTCCCATTTTATGGCAGGCTAAACACCCCCATTATAGCATCAAACCAAAGAGGCACACAGCCCTGGAGGAACTTGTGGAATTTGTCAATCCAAGGTTCCCCACGGCAACTGTTGATGATATAAGAAAGAAAATTGGCAGCCTGAGGAGTGCGTATATCAGGGAGCGCAAGAAGGTCGTGAAGTCGGAAGAAACTGCAACTGCAGCAGATGAGGTCTATGTCCCCAAGCTCTGGTACCATCAGAGTCTACATTTTCTCAAAGACCAGGCTGATGTCACGGAGCCACTCTCGACTCCTCCTTCCACGCTTCCTTGCGCGCAGGCTACCCCTGATGAGGCTTCCGAGGAGCAACCTGGGCCTTCCAGTCTGGAAGAGGTGGAGGAGCCCAGCTTGTTCCAGGTATAGTAGTTTTGTTACCATTTATGTGAATAATGAATGATGTTCACTTAATTCAGGATCCCCAATTGCTTAGTTCCTAACGTGTTTGACATATCAACTGACAGTAGTGTTGGAGACATTTGGGGCCAGAATCTAAACTGCAGGGCTGAGAATTGTATGGTTTTCTATTTGTAAACATTTTGCACCAGTCACTAGATGAGAATTGTGTGTGTTTGATGAACAAATAACTGAAACTATGTCCCTTTTTCATACACAGGAAGACCTCAGCCAGGAGGTGGCTGTGGAAGGTGGCAGTCAGGAGGAGGCAGGGGTTAGTGACAGCCAAGAGGTGGGTAGTGGCAGCCAAGAGGGGGGTAGGCCTCGGAGCCTGACTGACTCCCAAATCCCTCCCCTCCGCCTTCCCTACAGAAGGGCGAGAAGGGGGGGTTATGCGGCAGAGTCAGCGCTCCGGATGATCAAAGAGGCTTCAGCCTCCCTACATGCCACACCCACCGACGAGGAGACCTTTGGCTCCGTGGTTGTCACTAAAATGAAGGGTATGGAGGTGAGGCAAGGCAACATGTGTGAGGGGCTCATCCTCCATGTCCTAAATAAGGGGAGGGCTGGGGAGATGACTCCCCTCACACATGTTTGCCATAGTTACCATGCTCCTCCTCCTCCTCCTCCTTCTGCCACCCCACCAGCACGACAGCCACAGCGTGCAAGGAAGCGTGGAAGGAAGACCTGAGAGTGACGACCTGGATTCAGTCTGGTCTGAGAGAAGATGGAGCCTCTCGTAGTACCAGAGCCTGGGGACCTAGATGGCATCTGCTGCAGTTCCGGATGCTTTGGACTTCAGGACCAGATTGCACTCCCCTTAATATACGTACTCCTCAGGCCCCCAATTTTCTACGCTTGAAAATTGATGGTTGCCGTGGGGGTCCAAGGCTTTACAAATTCCCCAAGTTTCACCATGGCTGCGTTCCTCTTTGGTTTGTTGCTGAGACCTAAATAAAGGTTTTTTTGATTTGAACTAATCATTGACTATTGTGTTTTACTTTTCTACAATGACAGTTTTTCTTTGAGTAGGCAGGTACATTTCACTAATCCTAAAGTAGAATTAACAAGGGGCACCAACAACCAACAAACTCCTAGTAAATTTAAGCAACAAATACAAATGTTAATAATGTGGTTTGGCTAAGTTGAGACACAAAACCCCCCTCCAAAAAACATAAAGAAAATCTCCTTCAAATATGTATTCCCAAAAAAAAAAAAAAAAAAAAAACATGCTAAAAATATAACAAAGATTCTTTTACGATCTGAGTAAAAATAAACATGTAGTGTATAAATGCTGAAAAGTAATAAAGAACTAAGTTTGTGAGAAGTGCGGGTGAATAGGAGCAGCTAAAACATGTCATTCTTGTTGCATTGTAAAGAAAAAGAGAATGCGCTGCATTAAAGACATTTTAACATTGCAGCGTGACGAATGTGCTGTGTCGATTAGGAAAGGTAGTTTTACCTGACCGAGCGCTTCCGTCACAGAATTTCTTCTGAGCATGCGTAGCACTTTGTCCGTCGGACAACCGTACACACGATCGGATTTGGTGTGATCGGACCGTGTTGTCTGCAAATCTATCCAGCAGGAGATAGGACTTTGTCCGTCGGACAATCCGACGTACACTGTCCGATGGTGCATACACACGGTCTGATTTTTCAACAACATTGTCCGATCGGACAGAATCCATGAAAAAATCCGACCGTGTGTATGGGGCTTTATAGTGTTTCAAACTTCAGTGATTAGGTGTTCCTCTTCACCATATGTAATGGATATAGCAGCCTTAATGTTAACACCACGTGCTCTTGCACCTTCAATAAGTAAAATCTGAGCATATGATATTTGAACACAATAGTATCTCCATTCATCAGGTTATGACCACATTTAGCTTTCTGTCCACAGCGGTCTCTCTTATGATCACTCCACTGTGTTTAAATTTCCTTATTTATTCAGGTGGCCATTCTGCATAGTTCTCAGTAAAATAAGCAAATATACAGGGCTTCCATAGTGTAGTATTATAACCAGCACCAATTAATTAAATGTTAAATACAGTTGATTGATAATAAATGGCTCCAGCCAAACACTAACCATGAGTGAAAGAAAAGTTTTTGTGTTATCATTCATATTCTCTGAAAAATGGCCAAGAAATCATGAATTCTGCCAGGGTATGTAAACTTATGAGCACAACTGTGTATATATATATATATATATATATATACTCTGCATTCAGTGTAGCCTATATGTACAGTGCATTTGGTGGTGTACAGTATATAATACACTTCAAGCAGTGTATATATATATATATATATATACAGACTTGTATATATCTATATATACTCTGCATTCAGTGTAGCGTATATATACAGTGCATTAGGCAGTGTATAGTTTCTAATACACTTCAAGTGGTGTACACAGTATATAATACAGGGTGTACAGTTTCTAATACAGTGCAGGAGGTATACACAGTATATAATACAGTGTCTACAGTTTCTAATACACTTCAGGTGGTGTACACAGTATATAATACAGGGTGTACAGTTTCTAATACAGTGCAGGAGGTATACACAGTATATAATACAGTGTCTACAGTTTCTAATACACTTCAGGTGATGTACAAAGTATATAATACAGTGCAGCCGGTGTACAGTTTCTAATACAGTGCAAACGGAGTACACAGTATATATTACAGTGTGTACAGTTTCTAATACACTTCAGGTGGTGTACACAGTATATAATACAGTGCAGCTGTTGTAAGGTTTCTAATACAGTGCAGGCAATGTACACATTATATAATACAGTGTGTACAGTTTCTAATACACTTCAGGTGGTGTATTAAAAAAAAATATATATATATACACTCTGCATTCAGTGTAGCCTATATATACAGTGCATTCAGTGGTGTACAGTTTTGAATACACTTCAGGTAGTGTACACAGTATATAATACAGTCTAGTGCAGTGTTACAAAAAGAAAAAAACGATCATGTCTGGAGGGCCACCAAGGAGAGGCAGACGCTCACAGGCCACTAACAGAGGGCAAGTGCCTTTGTCTCTACAGTCAACAGTGGTGGTCGTGGACATGGTGCATTCTCTGCAGATGGCTGTGGGGCATGCTTGTCCTTTTTTTCTGCTGCTGGCCATGTTATTAAGCCACAACATGCAGAGTTGGTGGAGTGGATAACGAAGCTGTTCTCATCCTCCTCACCCTCTGCCACCCAGGTACATAGTAGTTTGCCTTCAAACGCAGCTGTCAAAGCGGCCTATTCCACCGACTCCTTGACAACAGTTACTCCTTCCGTAGCCTTACCATCATGCACGGAGGGGGCCCCAGGATTATTCGACCACAGAGTCGGTTACATGCTGCTGGAGGATGCACAGCGATTTGAAGGCTCCGATTGTTCCCAGGTTGAGGAAGAGAGTAACGTGAGCCTAGAGAGAGGGGGTGCCACAGAAGGACAAGAAACTGGCATTCATGTTCCCCCAGCTGCAGCATACTGCCAAGTTTGCTCCAGTGATGAGGAGGGAGGGGATGATGAGGTCACTTATTGTACTTGGGTGCCTGAAAGAAGAGAGGAGGGAAGTGAAGAGGAGGAGGAGAAGGAGGAGGAGGAAGAGGCACAACTCAAACGGGGCAGGTTGTCCTCCAGGGGGCAGCTTAAGGGCAGCCACCTTACTGTATTATACTGCAGAGCCCTGCTGGTGCAGGGCACTGCTGACTCCCCACTGATTTTTAAAAGTTCCTTGGTGTGGACCTTTTTTGACACATGTGCAGCAGATCACACCATTGCTGTTTGCAAGCTATGTCTGAAGCGGATCAAGTGTGGCCAGAACACCAGCCACTTGGGCACCACATGCTTGACCTATGACAACCTGCCATTTGCAAAAAGCTGCCATCCTGTTGGTTTACCATGGTATGAATACAAACTGGGGCAGATGACATTTTGTCAGCTCTGCAATACCATGTCAAGGTCAATGTTGAAAATGTTGCCAACTTGCTGTGCATTCTTTGGCAGGAAAAGATCACATGCATATGCATTGCCTGCCACACATCCTCATCACGGTAGTGCAGCGGTTCCTAATTAGGTACCTTGGCATACAGGCCAGTAGAGTGCGTAGCCACTTCAAGTGGTCATACCTTCAAACTGCCTGATATGTGATATTCCCACATGCTATAAGTCCACCGTGCTCATGCTGTAGCAGCTGCATTTGCATCAGTGGGCAACCAATGAATATTTTTCCTAAGTATGGCCCGAGGAAAAGCTCAGGGGAACAGTTTTTTTTTTCACCATGTCAAAAACTCCTCATTTTGGATGCATGTACCATATTTTCCCTATTCAAAGAGGCAACCAGAATGGTGAGCTGTGATGATGTGGGCATTAGCAACACTATCCGGGGTGTTTATATTAGTGCATACACTGCGTGGCGTTATAGACTGAGCACTGGAGGCACAGCAGGAGGAGGAAGCGTAGGACTTCCTTGTGTCTCTGGGTGCAGTTATTCATGTCAGGCCACACCAGGCACAGGAGGAGGGAGAAGGGTATTTCTGTGCTGCATTTAGGAATAGCAGGACATAAGGTAGGCTTCCAGGTATACATGAAAGGGTAGAGAGGGAGCTCAAACTAAGTGCAGCATTGAAAGAAATACAATTATTGAGAAAAACAATGAGCTAGACAGAGAAAAAGCAGGGATATCTCTGTAAAGAAGCTGTGTGGGATTGATTTATCAAGCAGTGGGAGGAAACATCCCCCCCTCCTGCGGCTTTACCAGGATCTCCTGTCCCACTGGGAATACAGATCAACCAGCTGGCCCTTCCGCTGGCTGATCACAGAGTTGAACAAAGACCAGAGAAGCTTTGTTCGGCTCTGTGATATAGTAACCCGGAAGGGATGACCTTACATCACATCCAGTTTACCCAGATATGAATAATGCCATTTTTAAAAATCAAAAGCATTTGATTAAACCGATCTTGGTGTGATCAAATGCTTTTAATGGCAGAGGAGGAGTCATTATCCCTTATTCACCATTTATTATTTATCGTTTTCCCAGGCATACATATAAACCCTCCCAGTGACCCTGAGGAGAAAGGTTCCTCTGCCTCTGCAAATTGGTAGCGGATGGACTCATTCATACTCCAGTGCTCGAGAAAGGTCCTTTTGGATCCACATTTATAAGGGGAAAATAGTAGAGTTTATCCTGCCATCACAGTGAAAGCAAAAGATTAAGGCGGTAGTATATCCTACTTGGTCATTTTTACCTACATGTAAGCCTATAATAAAGCTCACCTGTAGGTAAAATGAATAACTCCTAAACGTGCACTGTTTAGGAGATATTTACCCTGAATGCAGCCAGTTATGGCACCAGCGCATGTGCCCTGAAGGTCTGGCATACCTTGCTCCATGCCGAAACCGAGGGCTCCAGCACGCATGTGCAGGAGTGACATCATCATGGCTCCACTAATCACAAAGCCTGGCACATGTCAGCCCTCTCAGTGTGGTGACAGCACAACGCTGAGGGGCTTCGTTCCAAGGTGAGTATTTCATAATGTGCTAGTATATGATGCATACTAGCACATTATGCAATTGTCTTACAGTTTTTTTTTTTAAAGCATCCATGGTTTACAATTGCTTTAGCACCTGGAGGCTGTGCTGTGGAGAAACCCTTAACATCCCTTCCAGAGAGGCAGTATTCCCTATCACTGCCATTCTCCTGTTGGTAAAAGGTGGAGCAGTGGTAGCTGCCTTAGTGAGGCTTTCAACTCCATCTTTAAGTCCTACTAAATTATCTAGCACCCAGGGTTGTCTGCTGCCAGCAGTAATAGGCAGCACCTGAACCAAATGCTACATAAGTATATGGGGTCAGGGGTGGATATTGACACCCTCAGAATGGATGATGCCCTTGAATATTCAGTACAGAGAATCGACCACTGACCAGAGATGGCTAAGTATGCAACTGAGGTTCAGGGCCAATTAATATGTAGTAGACAGATCCTTGATGGGTCCCACTGGTTGTCCCAGGTTCTTTCTCCTATAGGGTGCACAGCAGCCAGGCACAAATCAGCTTTTCAGTCTCTCCACACAATAACCAAACAGAGAGAGTATTTTTAGGATTTATTGCTTGAAGAACTTGGATAGGGTATAGAGTCAGCCTCGGGATACTCCAAATCCATTGATCCAGAAACTGAGAACACTCTCTGATAAAAGCTAAACTCTATCGGATAGATCAATTGGGTAAGGGATAGTGAACATACAGCTGAGGGGACTTGAGCACTCTGGAAGCAGCCCTGAGTCAGTGACTCTGGAACAGTCTCTCAAAAAAGAGGTCAAGCAGCCACAGTATCTATAGAATCTCTCTCTCAGGCTGCTACTCACTGTGTCTCTGTGTATATGGATTCTTCCATGCAAATGGCAACAAAATGTTGTTAAGAGCATGGCAAGTGCTCTGCAAACAAATGTGGATAGGCAAATAACTTAAAATAACATAAAAAAAAAAAAAAAATTAAATAATATGCTGGAGGCCCCCTTCTCAGCAGAAGAGGTACAGGAAGTCATTAAGAAGCTCAGAAAACTCAACGGCACAATGCCTCACATATGGTGGGAATGCCCCAGAATACGCCCTTTCTGGAAAAAAAAATATTCAATTTAATGGATAAGCTAGTGGTAAAATAAAATACTTTGAAATAAAAAAAATAAAAAATTATAATCTTGACCTAGGAGGACGAGGTCCATATGGAGTAGGAGGTTGAGGTGGCGGTGAATGTGGCTGTGTAGGTTGAATCGGCGGTGGAGGAGGACGAGGTAGCCAACACTGGTTCAAAAATACAACAATGGCTGGGTAAGGCCGGTGATGAGTCGAATTCTGTCCCCCATCGGATTGCTTGCTCAGTACGTAGGACAAGGGGATTAAGAAAACCTCCGAAGACGAACGGCGCCTGCGCGGTGAGTCCAGTTTCAAGCCACACCATCCGAGGTTCAAGCCGAGCGAAGCGAGGCCGTGCCCGAAGCGTGGCGAGTGAAGCGAGCTTGTGAGGGGCCCTGTTACTATGTGCTACCGTATGTCCACTTGGATGGTGGGGCTTGAACCTGCACTCACGGGACAGGCGCCGTTCATCTTCGGAGATTTTGTGAATCTCCTTGTGCTCCGTACTGCGCAAGCGATGCGCCTGTGCAGTAAGGGTCGGACACTATCTGATGGCCGGACAGTTTTTGTCAGAACACCGGTATACATGTCTATTCTGCACAAGGTACGGACAAGTCCTGTGGGATCCATGCCTGGTTCATTTTAATGAACGTGAGCTTGTCCACATTGGCTCTGAACAGGCGGCTGCGCTTGTCTGTGCTAACGCCCCCCTGCCATGCTAAATACACGTTCAGAAAATACACTGGCTGCAGGGGAGGCCAGCACCTCCAAGGTGTAAAGGGCAAGCTCAGGCCATGTGCCCAATTTGGAGATCCAGAAGTTGAAGGGGGCAGACCCGTCATTCAGTACGTGTAGACGTGTGCACACATACTGCTCCACCATGTTGGTGAAATGCTGCCTCCTGCTAAGACGTTCATCTCAGCTGGTGGTGCTGGTTGTTGTGGCGTGCTGACAAAGCTTTTCCACATTTCGGCCATGCTAACCCTGCCTTCTGAGGTGCTGGCGGTGCCCCTGCTGTGCTGGCGACCTCTTCCTCCTCCTCTGCCTTCGCCTTGTGCTTCCACCGTACCCCCACTGTCAGGTGGGAATGCCACCAGCAGCGCATCTACCAGCGTGCGCTTGTACTCGCGCATCTTACGATCGTGCTCGAGTGAGGTAATTAAGGACGGTACGTTGTCCTTGTAACGGAGATCCAGCAGGGTGGCCACCCAGTAATCAGCACCAGTTAAAATGTGGGCAACTTGGCGGTCATTGCAGAGACACGGCAGCATGTAATCGCTCATGAGTGCCAGGCTGCCCAGAGGCAACAAAAATCTGTCCTCTGTGGGAGGTGTATTGTCTGTGTCCTCTGTATCCCCCCAGCCATGCACCAGTGATGGCCATGAGCTGGTCTGGGTTCCACCCTGCTGTGAACATGGTTCCTCCTCCTCCATCTCCTCCTCACCTCGTCATCCTCCAGAACTGTGCCCTTGCTGCCGGACAATTGTGTACCTGGCGTTTGTTGGTGCAGGAACCCACCCTCGTAGCCACTTGTGAATGACTGCCCTAAAAAGCCTTGGAAATGATCACGGTTCCTCCTCCTCCTCTTCCTCCTCCTCCTGTGCCACATCCTCTTCCATCATCGCCCAAAGCATTTTTTCAAGGAGGCATAGAACTGGGATAGTAATGCTGAGAACGGCGGCATCTGCACTGGCCATGTTGGTGGAGTACTCAAAACAGCGCAACAAGGCACACCGGTCTCACATGGAGGCCCAGTTATTGGTGGTGAAGTGGTGCTATTCCGCAGAGCGACTCACGCATGCGTGCTGCAGCTGAGACTCCACTATTGCCTGCTGCTGCTCGCACAGTCTGGCCAGCATGTGCAAGGTGGAGTTCCACCTTGTGGGCACGTCACATATGAGGCGGTGAGTGGGAAGGCCGAAGTTACGCTGCAGCGCTGACAGGCGAGCAGCAGCCGGGTGAGAACGCTGAAAGGGCGCACACACGGCCCTCACTTTCTGCAGAAGCTCTGGCATATCGGGGTAATTTTTAAGGA
Source organism: Lithobates sylvaticus (assembly GCA_028564925.1). Taxonomy (NCBI): domain Eukaryota; kingdom Metazoa; phylum Chordata; class Amphibia; order Anura; family Ranidae; genus Lithobates; species Lithobates sylvaticus. The sequence goes on along the minus strand of CM053026.1, from coordinate 369,509,882 downwards.
ACCTCTGGACCACCAAGTTCAGCACATGCACCAGGCAAGGGATGTGCGTCAAACCGACTAGGCCCAGAGCAGCTACGAGATTTCGCCCATTATCGCACAATACCAGGCCAGGCTTGAGGCTCACTGCCACCATCCACTCATTGGTCTGTTGTTCCATGTCCCTCCACAACTCCTGCGTGGTGTGGGTTTTTTCCCCCAAACAGGAAAGTTTTAAAACTGCCTGCTGTCGTTTAGTCCTGGCTGTGCTGAAGTTGGTGGTGAATGTGTTATGCTGACCAGATGAGGAGGCGGTAGAGGGTGAGGAAGCGGAGTAGGAGGAGTTAGCAACAGGAGGCAAACTGAAGCGCCCTGCAATCCTCGGTGGTGGAAGTACATGCACCAAACTGCTATCTGCCTCAGGCCCAGCCGCCACTGCATTTACCCAGTGTTCTGTTAGGGAGATATAACGCCCCTAACCGTGCTTACTGGTCCACGCATCCGTAGTTAGGTGGACCTTGCCACAGATGGCGTTGTGCAATGCACACCTGATTTTGTCCCCCACTTGGTTGTGCAGGGAAGGGATGGCTCACCTGGAAAAGTAGTGGCGGCTGGGCACGACGTACTGTGGGACAGTCAATGCCATCAGGCTTTTAAAACTATGCGTCTCCACCAGACGGAATGACAGCATTTCAAAGGCGAGGAATTTGCTGGAAAGTGCTGGCATTCAGGGCCAGGGATCGCGGGTGGCTAGGGGGGTACTTTCTCTTCTGCTCCAGTGTTTAGGAGAGAGAGAGCTGAACGCTTCCATGGGACATTGTGGAGATGGTTGGTGACCCAGGTGGTAGTGTTGCTGGCAGATCCTCTGTTTGCGGGTTGGCAGGTGCCATTGTCACTACAGAGGTGGATGAAGAGGCCGAGACTGCAGCAGAAGAGGAAGCAGGAGGAGCCAGAGACCTTTCTTGGTTTTTGTAGGTGTCTACCCCACTGCAGCTCGTGCTTTGCTCTTAGATGCCTGGTCATGCATTTTGTGCTCAGGTTGAGAACGTTTATGCCTCGCTTCAGGCTCTGATTGCACAGCGTGCAAACCACTCGTGTCTTGTCATCAGCACATTGTCTGAAGAACTGCCAAGCTAGGGAACTCCTTGGACCTGGCTTTGGTGTGCTCGGTCCCTTGCTGCGTTGGGCAGTAGCAGACGTACTGGGGATGGATGCTCCACTTTTGCACCCTGCTCCCTCTTCTGCTGTGCTGGTGGCTCTGTGCGACCACCGCCTCTTCCTCCGAAATACACTGGTAAAAATGCAGAAAATGCTATTCAAAAAAATTGTTTTTGCCCTAAAAAAAATTATTTGAATAGCACAATAGAAGAAAAATATATAAATTGTGTATGTCACACCTGCAGATATGCAGAAAACACTGCAATTTTTTTTGCAGTAAATTTGCACAAAATTTGTGTTTTTGCAATAGTAGAATACACCCACAGTATGTAAACTGTTTATCTCACATCTACAGAAATGCAGAATATGCTATTCTAAAAAAAATGTTTTGCCCTAAAAATGTTTTATTTGAATAGCACAATAGAAGAAAAATATATAAATTGTGTATGTCACACCTGCAGATATGCAGAAAACACTGCAAATTATTTTTTTTTGCACTAAATGTGTGTTTTTGAAATAGCAGAATACACCCACAGTATGTAAACGGTTTATCTCACATCTACAAAAATGCAGAAAATGCTATTCAAAAAATATGTTTTTGCCCTAAAATGTTTTTATTTGAATAGCACGATAGAAGAAAAATATAAGAATTGTGTATGTCACACCTGCAGATATGCAGAAAATACTGCAATTTTTTATTTTTTTTGCACTAAATGTGTGTTTTTGCAATAGCAGAATACACCCACAGTATGTAAACGGTTTATCTCAAAACCTACAGAAATGCAGAAAATGCTATTCAAAAAAAGTTTTTGCCCTAAAATGTTTTTATTTGAATAGCACAATAGAAGAAAAATATATAAATTGTGTATGTCACACCTGCAGATATGCAGAAAACACTGCAATTTTTTTTTTGCACTAAAATGTGTGTTTTTGCAATAGCAGAATACACCCACAGTATGTAAATGGTGTATCTCAAAACCTACAGAAATGAAGAAAATGCTATTCAGATAAAATGTTTTTGCAGTAAAAAAATGTTATTTAAATAGCACAATAGAAGAAAATTATATAAATTGGGTATGTCACACTTGCAGATATGCAGAAAACACTGCAATTTTTTTTTTTTTTTGCCTAAATGGGTGTTTTTGGAAGAGCAGAATACACCCACAGTATTTACATGGTGTACCTCACAGTAACATATGCAGTGCTGGTGCACTGAGCTTGCAGATAAAAGTTATATTTTCTCTGGCACTGGTCTCATGGCAGTGTAAAAAGACTGTGCACTGCAACCCAACCAGGTAAATCTCTGTAGATCGCTGACTTATTAGAATAGATTTCTGAATCTAGACTCCTAGATAATTCTCTCTCCCTCAAAGCAGCCACAGGAACCTTGCCCTACACTGTCTATCTTTTCTCTCAGTGCAGTGTTAAAAGCTTGTGCACTGCACCCACACAACTAAATCTATGTAGATCGCTGACTAATTAGAATAGATTTTATGAATCTGGACTGACTCCTATCATGTAATTCTCTCCCTCACAGCAACAGCAGCCAGGAACCTTTCCCTACACTGTCTAAAGCAGAGTGACGTGCTGTGCTGTGTGCCTCTAGCATATATAGAGGCTGGGTCACATGTTGCACTGGCCAATCACAGCCATGCCATTAGTAGGCATGGCTGTGATGGCTTCGAAGGGCACACCAGTTAAACGAATGTTGATTGGCTGCCCTGCAGCTTTTAAAATATGTGCCATTACATTGCCAAACACCGGACCCAAACCTGAACATACAGTCAATTGTTCGGGTTCGGGTCCGGGACCCAAAAGTCTGGTACGGATCCGAACTTTACTGTTCGGGTTCGCTCAACCCTAATCTTCAGCAGACTTTCTCCTGCCTGTTCTCACAGCTCTAACAATAGGCCCCATAGCTCTCCCAGAGCTGGGACCTCGATGAACCACTTGTAGTCTTCAGCTAAATACCCCAGGAGGCCTGCGGTCAATTAATGCACACCTCAGCCCCCTGATGGTCACTCTCTTGACCAGAGATTGGCCGAGGCACATGAATATTCAGCCCCAGAGTCTGCCTCTTCCAACCCACTATAATCCAGAACTTACCAGAATACAGGGGGAGGCGGCAACCAGCAGAGCCCAGAACATCCAAAAGTAATCAAAACCTGTTTCACTGGCTACAGAGGAGGCAAAACATACATTTACCTAAGCCTACTAGCAACTAAACTAGGAGGGTGCTACAAATGTAAAATTATTTCTAATACAAAGACAATGTCAAACATATACATAAAATTATATTTTGAATAACATGGCTAATGTCTGGCTTTCTGCATATATGCTGATGCTAAATACAACTCTATATTAATTAAAACTGCTAGTCTTTCTTCTTCAATAAATACTAAAAGCAAAAAATAAATAAAAAATAGGAATCACATTTTGAATGAGCTTTATGCAAAAATCCACCTTTCAATACTGTAAATGAACAATGCTGGGCACATTAGCAAGAAAAAAAAATGTACTAAACACAGATTTTAATATCTGCTAATGAGCAAGTGCTTCTCTCTACTAGCAGAGGTAGGCAGTCTCTTGGGTAGAATGAGGGTCAACATCATCTAACCAATATAACTAATAATTAGGGATGGGCGAATGGTTCAGCCCGAACCCGTTGAATGACCACAATGTACTACGCCGCCACACAGTGCATTTGAATCCCTGATTGGCTGATGCAATGAAAGCTTTGCCCAATCAGGGCACAGAGCATGGTCTGAGCCTTGATTGGACACAGTCATGATGACTCTATCCAATTATGGCTCATTGCTCTTACTCCTGCCACCCACTATAAAAGTATTCTTTCAATAGCAGCCATTTTTAGTGTGATAGCGGCATGGAGAGAGATAGAATGGGGCTCTGTTCAGTGCTATTAGACAGTTAGTGTGCTATAGTGTTATATTATGATTCTATTGTCAGTGTAGAATATCAGCTTAGTGTGAATCTAGTAATAGTTCAGTCCGTGTGAGTGTAGTGACCACCCTTCATCTTTACTAGGGATGGGCCAAACACCCCCGTGTCTTGTTCGCACCAGAACATCTCGAACAGGCAAAAAGCGAACATGCGAACCCTATTAAAGTCTATAGGATGCGAACATAAAAAATAAAAATTCCTAATTTTAAAGGCTTATATGCAAGTTATTGCCATAAAAAGTGTATAGAGACCAGGGTAGTGCTCCAGGGGACATGTATCGATGCAAAAAAAGTTTTTAAAACTATTTTAAAGGAGCAGTGATTTTAATGATGCTTAAAGTGAAACAATAAAAATGAAATATTCCTTTAAGTATCGTGCCTAGTAGGCCCCCTTAGTCTGCCTGTAAAGTGGCGCATCTGTGCAATGTATATAACATACCGCAGCAATAATGACATTTCTAAAGGAAAAAAAATGATTTAAACTTGCTTGCGGCTATAATGTATTGCCTGCTCCTGGCAATACAGATTAAAAACTGTGTGGGATCCCCCCAGTCCATACCAGGCCCTTAAGGTCTGGTATGGATTTTAAGGGGAACCTTGCGCTAAAATTAAAAAAATAATGGCGCGGGGCACCCCAAAATCCATACCAGACCCTTATCCAAGCATGCAGCCTGGCAAGTCAGGAAAAGGGGGGGATGAGTGAGCACCCCCCCATCCTGAACCATACCAGTGTACATGCCCTCAACCAACCCAAAGCACCTTGTACCCATTTTGATTGGGACAAGGGCCTCTTCCCAACAACCCTGGCCGGTGGTTGTCGGGGTCTGCGGGCGTGGGGGGCTTATCAGAATCTGCAATCCTGGATCCTGGTCCCCTCCTATGTGGATGAGGGGACTACTCATTCACCAAAAAAGTGAACAAAAGTAAGAAACAGTACACAGTTTTTGACAAATCCTTTATTAAAAAAGAAGAAAAAATTATGTCACTGGATGTAATCCACCGTCAACCAAGTCGCACGCCGGACCAGAAAAATAGAAGGAAAAAAATGTTCCGCCACCCTGTGAGGCCTCCTGGGTGTCTGCCTCCTCTCTGCTTTGACAGCCCTTTTATAGGCAAGGGTGGGGCCACTCGGTTATGTCACACGGTGGTACTGCCTCCTTCTGCCATGTGACATCAGAAAGGACGGTGCCACCGCATGATGTAGGCGGGTGGCCCCGCCCCTTGCCTATAAAAGAGCTGTCAAAGCAGGGAGGAGGCAGACAGCTGGGAGGCCTCCTAGGGGGCGGAGCACTTTTTTTAGGTTCAGCGGGCAACGTGATTGATGGTGGATTACATTGAGGGACACTATTTATGTATTTTTCTTGTCAAAAACAGTTTATTGTGTTTCTTACTTTTGTACACTTTTTTGGTGAATGGGTAGAGGTACAATGTGCCCGATACCCATTAACATAGGGAGGTAGGGGCGGGATCTAGGGGCCCTCTTGTTAATGGGGGCTACCAGATTCCAATAAGCCCCCCACCCGCAGACCCCGACAACCACCGGCCAGGGTTGTCGGGAAGAGGCCCTTGTCCCCATCAACATGGGGACAAGGTGCTTTTGGGTGCACCCCAAAGCACCCTCCCTATATTGAGGGCAAGCGGCCTGGTTCAGGAGGGGGGGGGGGCTCGCTCATATCCCCCCTTTTCTGGCCTGCCAGGCTGCATGCTTGGATAAGGGTCTGGTATGGATTTTGGGTGGGACCCCACGCCATTTTTTTTAAATTTTGTGGTGGAGTTCCCCTTAAAATCTATACCAGACCCAAAGGGCCTGGTATGAATTTTGGGGGGACCCCATGCCATTTTGTTTCTTAATTCTGTCATAGGGTTCCCCTTAACCACTTCAAAACAGGGCACTTTCACCCCCTTCCTGCCCAGACCATCTTTCAGCTTTCAGTGCTCGCACACTTTGACAATTACACAGTCATGCAACACCGTAGCCAAACAAAATTTTTACAATTTTATTCACACAAATAGAGCTTTCTTTTGGTGGTATCTAATAACCACTGGCTTTTTCTTTTGATACAATATTGAGTATATACAAGCTATGCTGCAAATCATAAAAATGTGATCACACCTGATGTACTGATGGCCTATCTCATTTCTTAAGGCCTGAAATGTCAGGACAGTACAAACACCCTCCAAATTACCCCTTTTTGGAAAGTAGACAGTACAAGGTGTATTTAGTCAGAGGCATGGTGAGTTTTTTGAAGTTGTAATTTTTTCCCACAATTCTTGAGAAAATATTTATTTTTTATACACAAAAATTGCCATTCTGCTACTGCTCCTGAGTAGAGTGATACCACATGTGTGAGACTTTTCCACAGCTGGCCACATAGAGAGGCCCAACAAGCAGGGAGCATCAGGCATTCTAGGAGCATAAATTACACATCTAATTTCATTCCTACCTATTACACTTTTGAAGGTCCTGGAGCACCAGGACAGTGGAATTACCCACAAAATGACCCCATGTTGGAAAGAAAACACACCAAAGTATATTCTTTGAGGCATGGGCTGCAGATAGGTACTTGGGTACTCTGATGGGCTGTAAGATGGAGGGAGTGTTCCTACTGGTGTCATTTTACAATGTGCCAGTAGGGAAGTGGTTACAATCCATACCAGACCCAAAGGGTCCCCCCACACCATTTTTACCCCAATTTCTTTTAATTTCCATTCTTTTTTTACAATATTTTTTTTAATTTAGCTCTCAGTGGGGAAGCCTTAACAACCTATTAACTGTGCGCTGTGCATGCGAACATCCCGATAAGTGACCAGAAAGTTTGGGTGTTAGGCGAGTATTGGGCCTTAGGTGTTGGTGGTGCCCTAAACCAAAAATATTAATTGAAGCTAGCTTAATCAAGACTCAGGAATAGGATAGGCAGCATAGATACCAAATCCCTAGAAAATTCATTCAATTACATCAGCATCAGAGGCTTGATAGCTTCTGCTGATCCAGGACTAATTCATGTTGATAAATGTCAGCCTATGAAAGGATTCTGTGGACAGGCGCACTCTTTTTTTAGCTTTAAATGTTTATTCTGATTTTTCAAAGATGTACAAAGTCTAACAAAGGAAATGGGACAGCACATTTACAAAATATGGTATGCATGTACGTTGGTTTGTCTGTATACATAGTTCATAAAGGTACGGGTACGGAAGTTATAATTTCACATAAACAATAGCTACTAGGAATAATGAAGTATGAGATAACAATGTGGAACCTATAGTTAAATCTAAACATAGTTCAAATGAAAGTAAGAGCTAGCAGGTAAACACACGTGTAGGATTGATATACCATGCTGGAATTCTAAGTACTTGGTGCTGAGATATGTTTGTTACCAGCAGGGTGCTGAGGGATGAAATGGAAAATAAAGGCAGAGAGTGCTATATAATAATAAAGTGTTAATTACTGCGTTGTCCAAAAATTAGATGACAAAACATGAATAGTGTCAAAAAAATATATAAATGAAAAAAGTGAAAGAAACCCTAAAGCTGCTGCAATCATGTATGTGAGATGCCCACACTGAAACAATAAATAAAGGAAAATGACTGCGCTGCAAAATATAAACTAACACATCAGTGGTAAAATACTGTGAAGGTGAGCATACATGTACCTGCTAAAGATTAGAAGTAACGGTACATAAATGAATACAATATGCAAAAAAAAAGTGTATCATATAATAAACACACAAATAATAAGACTTGTGAAAAAATTGACAATAGGTTAAAACCATCTGATGTGAGAAAATGTTTTTTCTACAGTAAAGTCGATCAAAAAAGTTTTTGAGATTATATAAGGACGCCCATTCTGATCAACTGCATGCATCGAAAATTGTCCACAAAGAGGAACTCCAGATTCAAAAGGTGACACCACTCTTATAGCACCCAAGAAGAAGGTGGGTTATGGATGAATGCAGCGCTTAAGAGAAAAAATTAGTACCTAGAGAATAAGTACTATATAGGTATGATTGAAATGAACTGTCTTAATAATGGTGATATGCAAATGGAAGAGAAGAGGATTTTTTTGCCAGGTGTGGCGTGATATCAACCTCTATCTACCTTAGATATATATGAATATAAAAGCATAAAACCTCATGACATGAACAGAGTAAAAACTTATAATATAATAAAATATAAAAGTTATATTAAACAAATGCAGAAAGACAAACTAAGAAAGCACATGTGGTTATATTTGGTGAAAAAACCTTGATTTGTTTAAGTGATAAATATATTGTGACAAATAAATATAAAAATGGGCTCAACAGTGGTTGAGACAGTTGGTGCCGGGTGAAAACCTATACACTGAAGTGTATGGTAGTGAAGTCCATATGGATGGTTGGTGGTCAGGTGAATGACATAATATCCAGCAGGTGACTTTGTTCAATGTGTGTCGTGGGGTGATAGTTGACTGGTGGCCCTTAAGCCTGATGGAATAAGGCTTACCGGATCAAGTGGACTTGAAGGGGCATATGCCTCACAAGTCACAAAAGGCTTGTCATAAAAAGGTTGGCGGATCTCTGTTCAACTCAATGGCTCCAAAGTTCGTATAGGTACCGCATGGGTCAGTGGTCACAGGGAGATGTGTATCAGATGGAAAATTGGTATCAACAATCCATGTAGAAAACCGTATTGTGATATCATGGAAGAAAAAACTTACATAGCGTGATACCGTTTAAGAAGGTTTTTAATGGTGTATAAACAAATTAAAAACACTCACATTTGGTAGAATAAAACAGGCCTGTTTTTAAAATGAAGATGGCGTGGTGCTGTTGCTCTGGTCCACCCGACGCGTTTCGTCCGCATAGACGTCGTCTGGGGTATGGACCACAAGCACCAGCAGCACGCTTTATAAAGGGAATGTGACCCCAAAGTGAAAAAATCGTGTGTGTACCGGAATACACTTCAGTGTATAGGTTTTCACCCGGCACCAACTGTCTCAACCACTGTTGAGCCCATTTTTATATTTATTTGTCACGATATATTTATCACTTAAACAAATCAAGGTTTTTTCACCAAATATAACCACATGTGCTTTCTTAGTTTGTCTTTCTGCATTTGTTTAATATAACTTTTATATTTTATTATATTATAAGTTTTTACTCTGTTCATGTCATGAGGTTTTATGCTTTTATATTCATATATATCTAAGGTAGATAGAGGTTGATATCACGCCACACCTGGCAAAAAAATCCTCTTCTCTTCCATTTGCATATCACCATTATTAAGACAGTTCATTTCAATCATACCTATATAGTACTTATTCTCTAGGTACTAATTTTTTCTCTTAAGCGCTGAATTCATCCATAACCCATTCTTGACCCACCGACAATCTTTCGGGAATGCTAGCAGCTCCATTTATATAGTCACATACAGCGCAATATCTCCCCCCCCTCTTTTCCCAAGAAGAAGGTGGCCTGACAAGAAGAAAAAACCTCCACCAACGAGAGATACTGACTCTTACCAGAACACAAGATCTCCTGTTAGAGAGATCTTACAGGCTTTTGGCTTATTCCCCAGCCAAGCTAGCTTAATCAAGACTCGGGAATAGGATAGGCAGCATAGATCCCAAATCCCTAGAAAATTCATTCAATTACATCAGCATCAGAGGCTTGATAGCTTCTGCTGATCCAGGACTAATTCATGTTGATAAATGTCAGCCTATGAAAGGATTCTGTGGATAGGCGCACTCTTTTTTTAGCTTTAAATGTTTATTCTGATTTTTCAAAGATGTACAAAGTCTAACAAAGGAAATGGGATGGTACATTTACAAAATATGGTATGCATGTACATTTGTTTGTCTGTATACATAGTTCATAAGGTACGGAAGTTATAATTTCACATAAACAATAGCTACTAGGAATAATGACGTATGAGATAACAATGTGGAACCTATAGTTAAATCTAAACATAGTTCAAATGAAAGTAAGAGCTAGCAGGTAAACACACGTGTAGGATTGATATACCATGCTGGAATTCTAAGTACTTGGTGCTGAGATATGTTTGTTACCAGCAGGGTGCTGAGGGATGAAATGGAAAATAAAGGCAGAGAGTGCTATATGATATCAGAGATCAAGGGATCAGTCCAGCCTTGTGCTTCTGGGGTCATTGAGCCACAGGTCCCAGGCACTGTAGGATGTCTCAGTTTTAAGTTTAGCTTTAGAGGAGAAGTATGTTTTAAGATGTTCATTTAGGATTGCGATCACTGCTTTGATGTTCGGTGGGAGTAGACATTTCCATTTTCTTTCTAAAGCCAGGTGTACAGCAATAAGGATGTGTGTGGCTATGGTTTGGAAGCATTTGGACCAAGTAGGAATTGCCAAGCCAAGTAAAAGGTTTAGCACAGATAGTTTAGTTATTGAGGAGATGATTGAGTGGAGGAAAACTATTGTTTGATTCCAAAAGTCTCTGATAACTGGGCATTCCCACCATATGTGAAAAAGAGGTTGGAGTGCAATACCAATGCTGAAAAAGTTTTTGTAAAGATTCCCAGTGTGTGATACATTGGGAGAGATGTGAAGGTAATGAAAGTGCTTAGTACCATTGGTTTGTTGGTGGGGTAGAGTATAGGTGCGTTGACCATTGTGAGATTTGGTTCTGGATGGATTTCTCTGACGATTGTGAAATGATGCCATAAATATGCGAGATGCCCTTTAGTAGTTTGTTGCTTAAGTCGTAGAATTTTAGCATGTGTGATTCATTGTAATTTATCATCATCAATCTGATCCTGAGGTAGACGTAGAACATTTTTGGAGATATGCCATATTTGGTTTGGAGGTTTGCAAAAGTTTTGAAGTTTGATGAGGTGAAGAGGTCTCCTATTGTCCGGATACCTGCATCAATCCAAGGTTGTAGTTGTAGTTGTAGGTCTGGAAGTAAGAGTGCAATAACTTGGATTGGCATGTATGGCAGAATAGTGTGAGGCAAGCCTTTTAACATCTTAGGGATAGCTGTCCAAACTCTCAAGGAGGCTGTTTTTGTGTCCAATGGGAAATGCTTATGGGTGGGGGCTAGAAATAATGCTCAAAGGTTCAGTTTTTGGTCTTTGATCAGTACTGCTGATTCTATTTGTTTCCAATTGGATTAAATAGATGGTGTCCACCAGAGTTTGACTTGTTCCAGTAGGACTGCTTTGTAAAAAGACTGTATGTTGGGGGCTCCTAGTCCACCCATTCGTGTTGGTGTCATCCTCAACACCCAGTAATCCAGTGGATTCTCAGTTAGAAAGGTCTCTAAGTCTGCTCTTGCCCCTAGATAATCCTGCATCATATGATGCAGATGCTGCCGATTAGTTGCTTAAACCTAGTAGCCCTGGGCGCTGAGGACTAAAGAATTGTTTAAAGGCATCGGCCAGCCGGCCGCCCTCTTCGTCACTCTTGCTCTGACCGAACTAAGCCTCAGAAACACATTATCCAGGAAATGGTTACCTCCCAGTGTCTGGAAGGGTGTTACGCAAATTTTTCTTCAAGACGTCTTGAAGATGTTTCATCCTCTGCTCCCTCTGTGAAGGCAGGATGAACTCCTTGTGAGAAAAATAAGCATGTGACAGGTACTCTTTATGCAGAGATCTGGGGTCTATAGGGCCCCAGATTCATCCTCTGCACTTAAAAGCATTCAAAAAACCAAGATCAGTGCTTTTGAATGCTTTAGATTTTTACAAACTGATGCAGATTGTTTCAGAGTAAACCGAAAGTCATGTCATCATTTCTGGTTCACTGTTATGAACAGCAAATCAAAGCTGATCCCAGCTTTGCTTGACTGGCCAGGCCAGCCTGTGCCCCCCCCCCCCCGGCTGGTTGCTCGGGTCTTCTGTTGGGATGTGAGAGCCTGAGAGAGTCGTGGTAGGGGACATTCCCTTCCACTGCTTGTAGTAGCAATGGAGCGGCTAATAAGCTGCTCCCATTGCTATTACAAGAGAGCCAACCGCCGGCTCTAAAAAATGATATTGTCCCTGTACAACCACTGAAACCCTGCCCTTCTGCCTGGGGGCAATGCAGCCCCCCTGAAAAATGCCACCCAAGTCAAATGCCTTGTTTGCCTTGTGGTAGATACACCCCTGCCTGCATGCTTCCCAGCTGCCAGCAGAGTTAACCAGTGCACCGTGAAGGAAATGTAATGTCCCTGACCATGCCTTCTGGACCAAGAGTCAGCAGTAATGTGAACCTTGCTGCTGACTGCCCTGTTGAACAAGGCCACACATTGCCTTCCACATGATGGTACAGAGCTGGAATGGCCTTACGTGAAAAATAAATTTCTTTTCGGAACCTGCCACTGTGGTACAGCACATTCCGCAAATTCACGAAAGGGGGCAGAGTCTACCAGATTAAAAGGTAGCAGTTGTAGTGCTATCAATATGGCCAAGCTAGCATTTGGATGCTGAGCATGTGGATGGCTGGGACAGTATTTGTTTTTACGGTTCAGCAACTGGGTAGCAAAGTTTGCCTGGTGAAATCAACATGTGGTGCTAGCAGATTGGGTGCAAGTACCTGTGACACCCATTGCTATACCATCATTCCTCTCAGTGGAGGTTTTTGAGAAGACTTGAGGTATAGTAGGGGTAGATATCCCAGATGAGGAGCAAGGAGAAGTCTGCATTTTTTATGACGTGGGTCTTTCCGCTGCTGTTGCCAATGGACTGCATGGCAGGTCGTCATATGTCTTGTCAAGCATGTGGTGCCCAAGCGGCGTGGTGTTCTGGCAATGCTTGATCCGCTTTAGACAGAGATTGCAAACAGCAATGCTGCGGTCCACACCAATGAACTTTTGGAAGTCAGCAGGAAGTCAGCAGGAAGTCAGCAGCCCCCTGCACTCTGTGGTGTAATGCAATAAGGTGGTTGCTCTTAAGCTGCCCCCTGGAGGACATCCTGCCTCGTTGGAGTTGTGCCTCCTCCTCACTTTCCACCTCTGTTCTCTTAGGCACTTAAGTACAATCAGTGACCTCATCATCCCCTCCCTTATCGTCACTGGAGCAAATTGGCAGTATGCTGCAGTTGGGCTGCTAATTTATTGTCCTTCTGTGGCACCCCCTCTCTCTAGGCTCACGTTACTCCCTTCCTCAATCTGGGAACCAACATCGAAGCATTCAAATTGCTGTCCATCCTCCAGCAGCATGTAACTGACATTATGATCAAATAATTAAGGTGACTCCTCCATGCATGATGGTGGGGCTACGAAAGGGCTAGCTGTGGACAAGGAGCCAGGGGAATAGGCCACTTTGGCAGCTGCAGTGGAAGGCAAACTAGCATGACCCTGGGTGACAGAGGATGAGCAGGATGAGGATGGCTTAGTTATCCACTCCACCATTTCTTCTGCAGGACAAGCATGCCCTGCCTGCAGAGGATGCACCATGTCCGCGACCACCCCTTTTCACTGTAGACACAGATGTTGCTTGCCCTCTTTTAGTGGCCTGTGAGCATCTGCCTCTCCTTGTTGGCCTTTCGGACATAATTTTTTTTTTCTGGGGGGGGTTACAATTTTTTATTATAGAGTGTGGGGTGGAAAAATGGTGCTTGGGTGAAATACTTTTGTGCTTGGTGCACTACTGTATAAACCATTTTATAATTTTTTGGAGGGTATTTTTATAACTCTTTACTATAGAGTGTGGGAAGGGAATATGTTTTTTTTTTTTATAAAGAAAATAAGGGTGCAGCAATTGTGGAGATTTTTTTTTCACTTGAGCTGCAAAAAAAAACTAAAATAAAAAAAATGTAAATAAAATGAAGAAAGGCAAAAAAAAAAAAAAACAGTGGTGACGCAGAAGGAAGACTACCTGCAACTCAGATGAAGGAATAGCAATTATGACATTTTTGTTTGCTGCTGCTGGAAAAAAAAAATCAAAAAGCTCCCCCAAAAAAGAAAACACTGTTAACGCAGAGAGAGAAACTCCTGTGATGCAGAAGGGGCTTCTGCATCGCCGAAAAAAGAAAACAAAAGTATAACACTGCTGTGCTGATGCAGAAGGAATAACACACGTGACATAGAAGGGGGGGTACTAATAATGCTGCAACATAACCTGATACTACAAAAATTAAAATAAAATAAAAAATGGGATCAGTGGTGACATTGAAGTGTAGTACACACCAACACTTCAGTAGCACCACAACACTGTATTATATACTCTGCACTGCACTGTATTATATACTCTGCACTGCACTGTATTATATACTCTGTACTGCACTATATACTCTGCACTGCACTATATACTCTGCACTGCACTGCATCATATACTCTGCACTGCACTATATACCCTGCACTGTACTATATACTCTGCACTGTATTATATATTCTACACTGCCTACATTGTATTATATATTCTACACTGCCTGCACTCTATTATATATTCTACACTGCCTGCACTGTATTATAGACACTACACTGCCTGCACTGTATTATATATATTCTTTTATATTCTTTTTTTTTAAATGTTTTAACAGATAACAACGCTCAATACAAAACATACTTTCCTGTCGCATCATGGCAGCATACACTCTGGGTTGTGACTCCGCCTCCACAACCTGATAGGACCACATAACTATAAGATGAAGACACGGCCCCCGCCCCAGCATTCTCTTATTTTTCCTCACCTGTTGGGACGCACGGAACATCACCCCCTTACTGCTTCGCCCCAGCCAGGTTCTAGCCTCTCCTGGTTTGGAAGTCCTTGCCGGTACAGCCTCTAAAGGAAGCTAAATGGAAGGAACCCCACTCTGGTGATCTCAGGGGTATCGTATCTTTCTCAGTTATTATTACCTACTGCCTTTGTGTGGAACCTTAAACAGGTTTAAAGCACCATGATGACTGCCGCTGTGTAAAACCTTAAACAGGTTTAAAGCACCATGATGACTGCCGCTGTGTAAAACCTTAAACAGGTTTAAAGCACCATGATGACTGCCGCTGTGTAGAACCTTAAACAGGTTTAAAGCACCATGATGTCTGCCGCTGTGTAGAACCTTAAACAGGTTTAAAGCACCATGATGACCGCCGCTGTGTAAAACCTTAAACAGGTTTAAAGCACCATGATGACTGCCGCTGTGTAGAACCTTAAACAGGTTTAAAGCACCATGATGACCGCCGCTGTGTAAAACCTTAAACAGGTTTAAAGCACCATGATGACTGCCGCTGTGTAGAACCTTAAACAGGTTTAAAGCACCATGATGACCGCCGCTGTGTAAAACCTTAAACAGGTTTAAAGCACCATGATGACTGCCGCTGTGTAAAACCTTAAACAGGTTTAAAGCACCATGATGACTGCCGCTGTGTAAAACCTTAAACAGGTTTAAAGCACCATGATGACTGCCGCTGTGTAAAACCTTAAAACAGGTTTAAAGCACCATGATGACTGCCGCTGTGTAAAACCTTAAACAGGTTTAAAGCACCATGATGACCACCGCTGTGTAAAACCTTAAATAGGTTTAAAGCACTATGATGATTGCCCCTGTGTAGAACCTTAAACAGGTTCAAAGCACCACCATACTCCTGACCTCGGTGGAAAGCCTTAAACAGGCTTAAAACACCATTTCATTATACAGTGTGACAGGGCAAACACACATCTTCAAGGTACATTTAAGCCTTAAATAGGCTTACCGTTATGCAGTGGTCTCCCCCTCCTATTTTTCTTTCTGTATAGCTGTGTATTCACAGCACTGCTGGGTCCTGTAGTCCCTCTCCATCGCTCCCCCTCTGCGCCGAGCGTCCTAGGCTGTTCCTTGTATCTTGAACCTGAGATCGCTTAATTGCTGCAGTTTGTTTGCCTGTCTTACAACAAAGCTCCTATTTCATCCTACTGAGGTAAAAGCCTGTTTTTTCTCTGCATCTACTTCCTGCATAAACTGCTGTGTTTTACCTCACCTGTGTTTCCTATGTCAATTAGTATGTGTCAATTAGTATCTCCTTAGGCTTTCCTTATTCCTTGCTATGGAGACCACTGCCCTAGCAGATCACCACCAGCTATTAGGTAAGGGGGGAGGATTTTTGGTAAGTATTGAAGATTGAAAAAAAGAGAGCAATCCTAACGCTGCCTAAATGGTTAGCCCTACAAGGTCCGCAAAATCTTCTGATTCAAGGCACAGAGAGACTTCGCGCAGGAGAAGTCGCTCAGGCCACAGAGGGAGTCGCAGGAGAAGTCGCTCAGGCCACAGAGGGAGTCGCAGGAGAAGTCGCTCAGGCCACAGAGGGAGTCGCAGGAGAAGTCGCTCAGGCCACAGAGGGAGTCGCAGGAGAAGTCGCTCCAGTTCTTACTCCAGACACAGCCGCTCCTATCATAGAGGATCTTCTGTCCATAGACAGTGATCACCAGTGCGACCCTCTGGAAACGCATGTTGGATATGCGGGGCCGCAGCCCTTCCCGATAAATTAGCCTGCCGTAGATGCTTTGAGGAGGCTACTAGGGGAAAAGAATCGCAGTTTAGAGAGCCTGTAGCTCCACAGATTCTTACTCCGGAGACAGAGTTATCAACGCGAAGTGCCTCACCTGCTCATCCCAGCACAGGATTCCCCGTCTGACAATGAGGGGTGGGAAGCAACTGCAGGGTTTGATTTTTGCTAATTGAACCGTGTGTCAAATCGGTCAAGGAAGCGATCGGATGGAAGGAACCCCAAAAAAAAAAAAAAAAAAATACTTCCCAAACCTTAAATGGGACTCAGAGGCCTTTCCGTTCATAGTCAGGCATGTGACATTGCCAATCGAAGATGCAACGACATATCTTGGATAGGAGGATCGACACTGATATGAAGAGGGCCTACCTTGCAGCAGACTGGCTGTGGCACTTGCAGCTGTAGGCAGGGATATTTCCAGCTTGTCATCAAACACTGAGAGGTTGGTCTCAGTAGGCGTGGACCAGGAGAGCATAATAAAAGCTCTACAGGAGTTAAGTCTCGCGGGGACTTTTGTGGCAGGGGGCTTCGGTGGATGCGATTAAATCGTCATCAAGGGCCATGTTGGCCTCCGTAATGGCCAGGCGGGCACTGTGGCTGAAACCCTGGTCAGCGGATCCTGTCTCCAAATCAAATTGGTACCGCATTCCATAGGACGGCGAGAACCTTTTCGGTGCAAAGCTGGACTCAGCAATTTCAAAGGTGACCGGTGGGAAGTCGGGACTGATTCCATCAGACAGAAAACCGAAACAGCAGAGGCCTCCTCCCTTCAGACATAATCTGCCAGACAGATACAGGGATGCTAAATCCTATAGGCCAGGAAAATAATACAGGAGGGGCTGGAAGAACCCCCAGACATCCTTTATGAAGTTTCAGAAGCCCAAGACTCCCGCTTCCAGTGACCAAAAGCCCAGTCAGCATTAGTGGGGGCAAGGCTTTCTAAATTCAAGCTGGTTTGGGCGGAAGCAATAAAGGACCCTTGGACAGTGGCTACTGTCCATTTCGGGCACAGATGGCCCTTCAAGAGACGTCCCCCAGGGGATCATTTTTGTCCCACCAGACTTCCACCTTCAGGGGATAAACGGTTACTGTTGACCAGTTACATCCAAGAGCTTCTCCAGAAGAAGGCAATAATAGAGGTGCCTGCATCACAGAGGGGTCAGGGATTCTACTCCCCATTATTTCTGGTCAAGAAAAAATCTGGGGACCTTCAGCCAGTCTTGGTTCTAAAGAACCTCAATCGCTCCATTCGAGTGGAGTCGTTCAAGATGGAGAGTTTACAATCAATCCTCCAGGCCAAAAAATCTGGCAGACTGGATGCTCTCCATAGACCTCCAGGACGCATATCTTCACGTCCCGATCCATGTTGCTTTCCTGAAGTTCCTTCGGTTCTCGGTGAATCAGGGCCACTTCCAGTTTCAGGGTCTCCCGTTCGGGATCTCTACTACCCCCAAAAATTTCACAAGGTACTACTACCAGTAATCGCATCCTTAAGGGAGAAAGGGTTGAGAGTCCATCACTACCTGGACGACATCCTCCTCCTTTCAAGCAACCAGGAGTCCCTTGTCCAACATCGGGAGGTCCTAGTGTCCATACTACAAAGACTGGGCTGGTTGATAAACTGGGAAAAAAAGTCTCGGAGGAGGTCAAGCGATCCTTGCAGTGGTGGACTCGTCCCTGCAATCTGAGGAGATGCAAGCACATAGTTCCCCCCTCCTCAGGAAACGGTAACCTCAGATGCCAGTTTGGAGGGATGGGGGGCACACTACCTGCACTACGCGGCCCAAGGGCGCTGGCCATTCAGGATCCAGGACGCAGTCTCCAATGTGCTGGAGATGAAAGCAGCCTTTCAGGCACTCCTGGCCTTCAGTACTTACCTGAGGGGGAAGCAAGTCCTCCTGAAGATGGACAACAGGGTGGCCGTTGCCTACATCAACAGGCAGGGAGGCACCAGAAGCTCCTCCCTGATGTAGGAAGTTCGCCCCGTGATGGAGTGGGCACAATCGAACCTATTGGACCTGAGAGCGACCTATATCCCAGGGGTCGAGAATCTCCTAGCATTTGCGATAATAATTCAGACCTGGGGCTCACCAGACATAGACCTGGCGGACACACCAGCCAATGCAAAGGTTCCTATCAAGAATCCCCTTTCCGTCAGCGGAGGGAGTAGATTGTCTACAACATCCCTGGAGCTTCAACCTCCGGTACATTTTCCCTCCGACTCCCCTCATAGCGAGGTTCCTTCTGAGGCTCAAGAGGTCGACGGCACTAGTAGTGGCGGTGATCCCTTTCTGGCCGAGGAGGCCTTGGTTCACTACTCTCCTTCAATTGAACGCAACGGATCCTCTCCCTCTTCCGCTGTCAGCAGATATGCTCTCTCAGGACCAACATCCGAACCTGGAGAGGCTACATCTGATGGCCTGGAGGCTGAGAGGTCTAGGTACCTAGAACAGGGTTGTTCTCAGAGGATAGTGGAAACATTACTCCAGGCTAGGAAGCAAGACTACCAACAACACCTACAGAAGGATCTGGGAGAAGCTTACCGCCTTCTCTCAACAACAAGGTTGGGACATATCTTCTCTGGCAGCTCCTCAAATCCTTGGATTTCTGCAGTCAGGCCTAGAGAAGGGTCTTCGATCGGGGTCAAATGGGCACATGATCCACTGGTTATCCAATTTCAGAGGGCCTGTCTTAAACTAAGGCCACCTAGGAAACCATCATTCCCAGCTGGGGACCTCTCAGTCGTCCTGGAAATACTGTCCAATGATCCATTCTCTCCACTCGACAACATTTCCCTTTGGAACCTGACGCTTAAAATCTCATTTCTGATTGCTATCACTTCAGAAAAGAGGGTCTCAGAGATGCAAGCCTGATGGCCAAAGAACCGTATCTAGTCGTCTACCCGGACAGGATAGTATTAAACCTTCAGATCGTTTCGTACCTAAGGTATCCTCATTTCACTTTAATCAGGAGATCAACCTTCCAGCCCTTATCACAGATCAAGGTGATCCTCATCCTCTGGATGTCAGGGGCAACATCCTGAAGTACCTCTCAGCAACAGAATTGATCAGGAGATCGGAGAACCTCTTAGTCATCCCATACGGCCATAGAAAAGGTCAGGCGGCCTCGGCTCACACCATCGCTTCATGGCTGGTGAAGACTATCAGAAAGGCATACTCACTGAGTGAGAAACAGATTCCGGGGGGCTTGGAGGCGCATTTCACCAGGGCAGTGGCAACTTCTTGGGCAACCTATTGTAGGGTCTCGGCAGAGACTATTTGTAAGGCGGCTACCTGGTCTTCCAGAAACCCCTTTATGTCACATTATAGGGTGGATTCTGCACAACTTTCAACAGTAGATTTGGGAAGGGCCATAATTCGTTTGAAAATTTTTATTAAGGTTTAACACATACATAACAAAGAGATAACAAGTGTAACATTTGCAAAAATAAATGATGCAGGTGAGCCATAGAACAGAAAAATAAAAAAAAAAACATCACAGCAGTTTGTCAAATTGACTGTGAGTGTCGTCTCAGTCAGCAGGTGTCCATCCCTGCAGACCAAGATGTAACAATCTATTGCAGCCCAGCTTTCCGTGACAATGAGCCAGGGCTAGAAGAACTCTGAGAACCCCGTGCTCCCAGGAGCCCCAATTGGGATCCTGCTGCAGCCCAGGAGTCGAGGACACAGAGCTATCCCATGCAAAATAAATCCTGGGTCAGTGTCAGAGCGGAAGTGGCGGTATAACAGTCACAATAAAGGTACAGATTCATATAAAGTACCAAGAGACCAACCAGTATGATAGCATGAAGGCGAATGTGCTCGCCAAGAGAGGCGACAAAATAAAAGGGGGAGAGAAAAACGTGTGAGGGGGGAGGAAAGAAGAAAGGAAGGTAATGCTTTACTCATCCACTTGCGCCTCGGGATGTCATAGCTCCCGGGGGTACACCAGGAATGAGTGAGATATTACAAAGGGTCGCCCAAGGTTCCCAAACGTCCCTGAATTGCTCAGTTTTGTCATTGAGTTTAGCAACAATTTGTTCCTGCACCATGACCCATGTAACCTTTCTTTTAAACATCCGAAAAGAGATGGTATGTGTCTTCCAGGCCTTGGCGATAGTCATTTTAGCACCTAAGCATAAGAACAATGACAACTTCTGGGAGGTTTTGGATAACTTCGGGATCTGAAAATTAAATAATGCCCACCGAGGATGTGGTACAACAGTAGTGCCTGTCAGTGAGCTAATAGTGCGGAAAACTTTGTGCCAGAATGATCGTATGCGGGGACAAGTCCACCAAATATGAATCATTGAGCCCTCCAGACCGCAACCTCGGAAACATACTGGTGATGTGCCTGGGAATATAGTCGCTAGCCTGGAAGGAACATAGTACCATCGTGTTAGAACTTTTAGTCCGGCTTCGATAAGGGAAATATTAAGAATACCTTTAAATGCTCTAGTTGAGGCGCGATACCACGTCGTATTATCCCAAGACTCGTCCATGTCGTGCTCCCAGGCTCGGGCGTAAGAGGGTTTGGATTGTTTAGTCATAAGTGCCGTATAAATCAGCGAAATGCCTCCCTTCTGATCCTCCGTAGTGATACACCAGCGCTCAAAAGGAGTAATATCGGGGGGTAGGGGTTTGGTGTTCCAGATGGAGTGTATAAAGTGGGAGATCTGTGCATGTCTAAAAAGTTCTGAGTCAGGTAAATCCAATTTCTTCCTATAGTGTGTCAGTGAGAGGGGTCCTGCAGGGGAAAAAAAGTGTCCAATGCGATAGAGGCCTTTGTCGGTCCACCATTTAAATGCTTCAATGTTCATCCCAGGGGGAAAGTCAGGATTGTGAAATATGTGTGTTAGTGGGGTCAGTGGGGAAATTAGGGCGCTTCGGGAGAAAAGTTTGGAACTAAGTGCTACAGAGTGTGAGAGAGTGGGTGCCATTATTGCTGGTCTGTCTTTCGGTGCACAGCCTAAAAGGAAATCTATCGTGTTCAATGGGACAGATTGTCGTTCCATAGCAAGCCAATCTGGTTTGTTATGACTTGAGTAGGCTAAGGATATTTGAGCTAGTCTAGCCGCCTGATAATATCCCCACAAGTTGGGTAGTCCCAATCCACCTTGCGTCTTTAATCTATAGAGCGTAGTAGAAGGACACCTGTAACCTTTACTGCCCCAAATAAAACGTAATATGTCCGACTGCATTTTAGTAAGAAAGCGTTTGGGTATCGGGATTGGTAGAGAGCGGAAAAGATACAGGAGCTTTGGTAGCAATGTCATTTTGACCGCATGAATTCTGCCCAGCCAGGATAGAGCACATCTAGACCACCTTTCCATGTCCTGTTTACATTTCTGTACCATGGGGGGATAATTTGCTTGGAATAAACCTTCAATACTTGAGGTAAGCTTAATACCCAAATATGGGATCTGGTGAGGCGCCCAAACAAAAGAGAAATTGTCCGTGAGCTGTTTGAGAAGATCCGGAGGGAGAGTTATGTTCAAGGCCAGTGATTTGTTCATGTTAACCCGTAGACCTGAAATCACACTGAATTCACGAAGAGTCCGAAGGATCACTGGTATTGAAGTCAGGGGGGAAGTGACAAAGAGGAGAAGGTCATCTGCATATAGTGCACATTTGTGCTCCAGGGGTCCACAATTAACCCCTTTAACGTCAGGGTTTGTTCTCAGAGCGATGGCTAAAGTTTCGATAGCTATTGCGAATAAAAGCGGCGACAGTGGGCACCCTTGTCTGGTCCCCCTACCTATAGGGAAGGACTCCGAATATCTGCCCAGTAGGCGAACCTGCGCCGTAGGAGCGGAATAAAGGGAATCAATCAGATTAAGAAAATATTTGCCACAACCCCATCGCCTTAGGATTTCAGATAGGTATGCCCAATCTATTGAATCAAACGCCTTGTGCAAGTCAATTGAAAGTAAAAAACCCTTTTGTGCGGGACCCCCATCCCATTGAGAATTCAGCAGTGATATAATGTCAATCGCTCTCCTGATCTGGTCCGGGCCTTGTCTCCCAGGGATGAAGCCTACCTGGTCCTTGTGAACATATGACGAAATAAAGCTGGAGAGTCTGTCGGCCAGGATCTTAGTCATTATTTTGATATCATTGTTAATAAGAGATATAGGGCGGTAATTCCCTACTACACTAGTATCCTTATCCGGTTTCGGTATGACTGAAATGTACGCCGAATTCAAGTCCGGATTCAGGGTGGCTCCATCCCTGAGAGAGTTGAACAGTCTAGTTAAATGGGGTACTAAGCAGTGTCCAAATTTCTTATAATAACCCGTGGAGAGGCCATCCGGACCCGGAGAGGAGCCCAGCTTAAGGCGTTTAATAGTATCCAGGACTTCCTCGTGGGTGAACGGGCTCTCCAGGAGTTCAGCATGTGCTTTTTCTAGGGAGGGCAATGGGAGGTTATTGAGGAAATTATCCCCCAGAGCAGTGGAGGAACTGGGACTACGTTTGTAAAGATCTGCATAAAATTGTCTAAAGGTGTCCATTATCTTGCTAGGATTCTGTGAAAGTTCCCCGGAGGTCACTTTTAGTTTGGGGAAGGTCTGTGTGCGTATTTTAGGGGAAAGTTTAGCCGCCAGTCTGGAACCCATCCTATCCTTCTGCGCGTAAAATTTGGCTCCAGTCCACTTAAGGTGTTGGGCAGCCGATGTAGTCAACGATATGTTTAGGTGGGCCCGTGCTGTATCTAATTTTGCTAGCGAGATTGCATTGGGGTTACGTTTATGCTCCTTAGATAATCTACCGAATTCCTCCGTAAGTTTCACTGTGTCAGCCCTATGTTCTGCCCTGAGTTTAGAGGATAATTGAATCAGTTTACCCCTTATAACAGTTTTGTGGGCTGCCCAAATGGTAACAGGAGATATCCCTTCTGTCGAGTTTAAAGTAAAGTATTCTTGTATAGCGTTTTCCAGTAACGTGCATTGTATAGGGTCATTCAATAGGGTTTCCCGTAAGCGCCAACGCGGTCGGCTGTCCGTTCCCGCTGGTTTACATGTCAAAAGTGATACAATGGAGTGGTCCGAAAGAGGCGTGTCAATGATCTTGGAGTATTTAATGAGAGGGAGTGTAGTGGCACGGGGGAAGATGTGGTCTATCCTGGAAAAGGAGTTGTGAGGAACCGAGAAATGTGTGTAGTCCCTTACACGTGGGTTGGCCTCCCGCCAGATATCAATCCGGTCCGCCTCGTTGAGCATTTTGGCAATTTTAACACTCTGTTTAGTAGGGCGTTTGGGTTTGGACTTTCCGTCAGCCAACTTGTCCAAAGAGAAGTCAAAGGCTATATTAGTGTCCCCACCCAGGAAAACTGTCCCCTTGAGATGTGCATGTAGTTTAGTAAGCAGAGATTCTAAAAAGGATTTTTGACCCTTATTCGGCGCATAATAGGACACAAATGTGTAGAGTTCCCCATCTATAAGACCGGAGACTAGAACATAGCGTCCCTGGGGATCGACAATAGTGTTCGTGGGGGAGAGGTTTACGTGTTTAGCAAAACAAATCGCTACCCCTTTTGTTTTGTTCTCAGCCAAAGCTAAAAAAAATTGTGGAAAGCGTTGATGCAAAAAAGTGGGTCTAAATGTAGAGGGGAAGTGTGTCTCCTGAAGCAGGAGGACGTCAGCGTGCAATGAGTGATAAAATTGGAAGATTTTCCTACGCTTGATCGGGGGGGGTGAGTCCTTGCGTGTTGTGAGAGATAATTTTCAGGGAAGATGACAATGTAGGTGTATCAGGCATAGATCAGAAGGGAGTGGACTATACAAACATTTCGCGACTTACCCTGCCAGCGTAGGAGAGGAAACCGAGTATAACCCCCGGAGCATATAGAGAGGTACCTGGAACCTGGGAGCGACGACTGGAGGAGACTGTGATATCCATGAACTCCGCTTAAGGCTTCAGGGAAAAGGGAGAGAAAAGAGATGAAAGGGAAAAGGAGAAAAGTAAGAGAAACAATAAAATTAGTAACAAGCTGATGTGGCATTACAAGATTAGACTCATAGCAAAATAAAACAGAGGGGTCCCCCGACCCCTTCCCAACCCCAGGTAGGTTTGGATTCTCCAAACCCACCCTAAACCCTACGGTACCGGAGATTCCTGGCAAGGAAAATCCAGAGGAGGATTCAGGTATGCCAAATGGGCTCCTGATCCAAATGAGGTGCACTGGGTCCACCACAGCCCTCCCACCTCAACTCAGTAGCATCTGAGGGGTCCAAGAAGTCCCTGTATAAACGATCGCCAGAGCGCTCCCAAGGGGAGTGAGCCCTAGTACCACCTATAAAAAAAAATAAAATAAAAAATAAAATAAAAAAATACCTCATGTATCATAATCAAACCGCGCGACTCGCCGTGGTCCGGCCCGTCCTGCAGCTCCCCCACAAGTGGAGGAGTCTGCGAGCCAGACTCCATAGAAAAAAAAAAAAAAAAAAAAATATGACTAACTAGCACAAACAGTTAGGTCCTATATCCCGGCGAGTCCCCTAGAGCGACCCCAAGTGTACCCGAACCCAGGTAGAATGCAGTGTATACAAAGAAATGCAATAAACTTGGTAAAACATAGTCACAACCTAGAACTAGAAAAATGCCCTGCGACCAGGAAGGCTACTGCTTGAAAAATAAAATAAAATAGAAAAAAGAATCAGTGTGCGTCAGAGCTAAATCATGAACATTTTTAAGGAGCTCCAAAGGGCAGTGTTTACATCAGGGGAAGGTGGACCCCCCAAACCCCCCCTCTACAAGGAAGAGGGGAAGAAGAGAGAGTCCTAACCAGTCCTTCACCCCGAGTAATGTCCCAAAACCGGGGGGAAAGTTCAGTTAAGAACACATGGAGGAGGAAGAAGATTGCTCAAGGCGGAACATTTTCCTTAGTGCGTTTGGGGCCTTGCTTCATCCAGGATCTTTGCAAAGGGCTCGCTGGCGGGGGTCTCTTAGATGAGGAAGGGGGTCCTCTGACGGGCGGAGCAGGTGAAGGTTCCAGCTGAATCAGGCCAAGATGAGTGAGAAGGCGTTCGCCTTCTTGGAAAGAGGAGAAGCAGTAACTTCTGTTTTTGTAGGAAAAGTTCAGGCGAAGCGGGAAAGACCATCTGTATGCTATTTCTTTATCTAGTAGCACCTGCAGCAGCGGTTTGAAAGATCGCCTCTTTTGTACCGTGTAAGGCGAAAGGTCAGCGAAGATCTGAATCTTGTGTCCGAGTAAAGTGAGATTATCTGAGTATCGTGCTTTCCTCATAACTTCTTCTTTGACTGCGAAATGGTGTGGTTTGACAATAATATCTCGGGGCAGTCCGTCAGAGCGGGGGGCCTGCAGCGCTCTGTGTGCTCTGTCAAGCTCCAAACGGTGGTCAGGGATGTCAGGGATAAGGCCTTTAATCATAGATTTAACCGCTTTATGCACGTCTTTTTCAGATTCCGGGAGCCCTCTTAACCTGAAGTTATATCTTCTCGACCTATTCTCGAGGTCGTCGATTTTGGCGAATGCCGTTTCTAATTGATCTTGTACTTCTTGCAGTCTGGCAGAGTTCTGGTTAATCTGAGCAACTGCTTGGTCAGATTTCTGTTCTATGGTATCTATCCTCAGGCCTATTTGCTGCAGGTCAGCATGTAAAGATGCATGTATAGATGTAGTGATTTGAGCAGCGTTCAGGGCCAGACTTCTAGATAACATTTGGGAAAAAGCTGCCATCATAGATGGGAAGTCAGTGGGTGTAGGTATGCCCTCCTGTGCTTCACTGACTGTGAGCAACATGTCTGTGTGAGGATCCATCATAGGGGTTGAAGGGTAGCCTGGGCATAGTCCCCCTAGTAGGGATTCCGTAGATGAGGGGGAATTAACTGCCTGAAGGGGGGGGAATTCAGTACCTGAATACCGATGTCCGTCCTGGTCCTGGTCAGCAATGGATTGCACCAACTCCCCTGAGGCTTGAGGGGCTCGTGTGGCTGACGCCATCTCAGCATAACTGAGGGGGCCGGGAATGGCCGTCATCTGGCTCACTGGGGCCCTCCGGGTCAGCTGTGTAATAAGTGCTGGGACCCTGTGGTGTCCTCCTAAATGGATGGCACTAAGAGCGTGGTATTTGAGCCCTCTGGTAGCTTCAGGGAGCAGTGGCAGGCTGTGAAGGAGTAGGTCCTCAGATGACAGCGGCCATTTTGGGTCTTCTGAGGGGGCAGGGAACGGCCGATATATGGCCCTATGGAGCCCTCCTGGGCCGCGGTAATAAGGGTGCTGGGATCCTGGGGTGTTCCCCTGTGAGGATGGCTCAGATTATGTGTGATTTGAGTCCTCCGTTGGCTCCGGTGAGCAGCGTCAGGCTGTAATAGAGCGGGGCCTTAGATGACGGCGGCCATCTTGGATCCTCTGAGGGGGCCGGGAACGGCCGGAATAAGTCCCGATGGAGCTCTCCTGGGCCGCGATAAGAGAAGCGCAGGGATCCTGGGGTGATCCCCTGCTAGTAAGGCTCGGATGTTGAGCAACTCGAGCCCTCCGTTAGCTCCGGTGGGTGGCGACGGGCTGTGGTGGAGCGGAGCTTCAGATGACGGCGGCCATCTTGGAAGCGCCGCGCATGCGCTCCCCGGAAGGGCCATAATTCAGGCCAACTCCTGTTTCTTGTTAATAAATTTATTTTTTCTTGCATTCCCACCCAGTCTGCGAGTTACTCCCCAGAGTGTATGCTGCCATGATGCGACAGGAAAACGGAAAATTGTATACTTACCTTTCCGTAATTTTCCTTTCCTGTCGCATCTTCATGGCAGCATACAATAAACCCACCCATAGAAGGTGATTAATATATATATGGAGAATGCTGGGGCGGGGGCCGTGTCTTCATCTTATAGTTATGTGGTCCTATCAGGTTGTGGAGGCGGAGTCACAACCCAGAGTGTATGCTGCCATGAAGATGCGACAGGAAAGGAAAATTACGGAAAGGTAAGTATACAATTTTCCGTTTTCTCCATTTCGCATATTTATACTTATATTAGCCCCACCCAACCCCCCACCCCACCTTGCATAACAGATTTAGAGGTAGCTAACACAAACCAATTTCCTCTATTGTCTTCTCCATACAATGATTCCAAGAATTTATTTAGTAATCTCTGTTACATATCTCCATGATTTTTTAAACTCGTTCCACTCTACCCATTTATCCTTCCAATCTATTTCTTCTTCCCCATCCTCATCCTTATTTTCTAAACTTTCCAGTTTTTGCAAAGCATTTACCCAAAATATCCAATCACGGATTTCAGGGCTCTCAGTTTCCTGCCATTTTTTCAAGATTAAATTTTTGGCTTCGTTTAGGAGTATGGGAATTATTGATACCTTATACTGTCTCACCGGAATCTCAGTCCCGTGGAAAAGACACATCCACGGGTCCTCCAGAATTACTATTACAGAAATATAAGACCTCTTGCCAACATTTTTTAATTATAGGACAATCCCACCATATATGGGCCATTGTGCCTAAGACTTCACAGCCTCGCCAACACTCAAGGGACTTTCCTTTTTGATACCTGCTTATTTTATCGGGTGTTACGTACCATCTAGTGAGGCATTTAAAATTTGTTTCGACCGTCTTACTGTCTATCGCCGAACTGTGTGTTAAATTAAAAATTTTCTTTATCTTGTGCCTACTGGAATTCCTCTTCCCATCTCTTGATATATGTCAGAACCTCCGGTCCTTCTTCGTGCATTAATATTTTACAAATTCGTGAGATATTATTTCTGGTTGTTACTCGCATGCAGAGTCTCTCCATCTGCGTGTAATCGTCTCCATACCGAATTGGTTGTGGCAGGGTCTCGACAAAGTGATTCAACTGGGTGTACCTCCATACATCAATCGACATTAATTCTGTGTCGTAACTCAAATCTTGAAAAGTGCATATTTTCCCATTTTTAATTATATCTCTCAATTGTGCATTTCCTTTTTTTATCCAATTTCCCCCACTTCCCTCCTCCCTGGCTCAAAGAACGTATTTTCTTTTAAACAAATTAGAGGGGAGTTATACTTCCATTTATTTTGTTTAAACAACCTATCCCATATATTAAGTGTAACCCGTGCTATTTCATGTGAATTGAGTCCCAGTGTCCTTTATTGTGGTGGGTTCCATATTACGTGAATTAAGTGCATATTACTCACTGTATTTTCAATGTTGATCCACCTCTTATCATTTCCATCATTTACCCATTCCATTACCCCTGACAGTGCAACTGCGTTAAAATACTTTTTAAAGTCCGGTACGGCTAGTCCCCTTTGTTTTTTCTCCCTACTCAATATCATGGCAGAAATATGTGGCTTCTTATTGCACCATATAAACTTGGATATAATACCTTTCAAAACTTTGAAAAATGCTTGAGGGATGGCTATTGGGAGCATCTGGAACTTGTAGTTGATTTTTGGGGACACAATCATTTTTACTGCATTTATTCGCCCTACCCATGAGAGAGGGCGTGTTGACATTTTTTTGGTTTCCTTTTTAATCTCATCCAGTAAGGGGAGATAATTTATTAAATATATTTTCATTAAGGTATCTGCCAATCTCACCCCCAAATACTTTATGTCCTCTCTCCATGGAAAATGGAATTCCCTTGAGAGCCGCTCTTCCTCCCCCTTATTTATATTTAATATTTCAGACTTGCTGAGGTTTATTTTAAGATTTGAGATATCTCCGTATGTTTTTAACACTCCCAGCAAGTTTGGTATAATAATCCTAGGGTTGGAAATAAAGAAGAGCACATCATCAGCAAAAGCTGCTAGCTTATGCTCCTCTCTTCCAACCCTAATCCCCTTTATATCCACATTGTTTCGCACGGTGGCCAACAGTGGCTCCAGGGACAAAACAAACAAGAGGGGTGATAACGGGCATCCCTGTCGAGTTCCATTTCTCATTCCAAACGGGAGAGAGGACATTCCATTTACCTTCACCGAGGCTTGGGGCTGATTATATAAAACTTTTATCCATTGGATCATTCTAGGACCCACCCACATGACCTCCAGCATCTCAATCATATGTCCCCAGTCTACCCTGTCGAAAGCTTTCTCAGCATCCATCGTCAGGAATAGACTGGGGACCCTACCTGTTTTAATGACCTGGAGGAGGAGTAAAGCTCGAACACCATTGTCCCTACCTTCTCTACCAGGGATGAATCTGACCTGGTCCGAATGTACCAGGTCGGTCATCCTCTCCTTCAACCTATTTGCCAGTACCTTTGCATACAATTTAGTGTCAGCATTCAATAGAGCTATGGGACGATAACTGGAGCAGAGTGTGTTATCCTTGCCTTCTTTTAATATGAGTGTTATAGATGCTAACAATGCTTCCCTATCCATTGTGCAATCTACGCCTAATTTGTTCCAATATTGACAAAACCTGGGAACCAGTAACTCTTTATATTTTTTAAAATAGATTGTTGTAAAGCCATCGGGTCCAGGGCTTTTGCCTGTTGGGGAGCTCTTTAATGCACTGTAGATTTCTTCCTTGGTAATGGGTCTATCCATGTTAATTCTGTCACTTTCTGACAATGAGGGTAATGCACTATTTTTCACAAATTCCTTCCCTTTTTCCACTGCCTCCTGATTTTGCTGTCCCTTTTGTCTGACGTCATAGAGAGCTTCATAATAATTCTTGAACTCATTGGCTATTTCTTTAGTTGAATTTACCAGTACACCTGACTTGTTTTGAATTTTTTCAATAAAATGTATTTCTCTTTTCTTTTTGAGCATTCTCGCTAAATTTTTACTAGATTTGTTACCCCATTGATGTCTCTATCTTGCTACTTTATGAAACCACTTTCTTGATTCTTGCTCCATAACCGTCTTTAGTTCCTCTCTCTTGTTTATCAAACAGTGAAAGGTATCCTGCTTTTGGACCCCAACCCTTTTATGCTCTTGTTCTAATCTGTGAATTTCCTCTGTAAGGTTCGAAATTTTTTCCAGTTTCTCTTTTTTTTTCCCACGCCAATGGAGATGAGGATCCCCTAACATAGGCTTTATGGGCCTCCCACAGTGAGGCATCTGACGTTTCTCCTGTATCGTTATTCAAGAAAAAAGATTCTATTTCCCTCCTTACTATATCCACTGTTTCCGTGTCCTGAAGAAGATATTCATTCAGGCGCCACGTATACGGTTGCCTTTGAGTCCCAGGGATCCTCATCTTCATTGAAACCGGGGCATGGTCCGATAAAGTCGTTATTTCTATCCCGGAAGCCACGACGCGGTCTAACAATCTATGATCAATCAATAAATAATCTAGTCGAGAGTGTGTACCGTGCACAGGGGGAAAAAAAGGTGTAGTCTTTAGATTTAGCGCGTTGCACCCGCCACACATCAATCAACTGACTTTGATGCATCTTAAGTTTTATTTTTTTAATTGTGCACAACTCGTCCCACGTGCCCGGGACATACTGACGATCAGAGGGTCCAAACAGAAATTAAAATCCCCAGCAAGGATTACCTCCCCTGTCCTAAACTCTATTAGACGGTTTAATGCCTAAGTCAGGATATTAATCGGGTTCTTATTTGGGCAGTACAGGTTTGCAAAGGTAAAAATACTCTCCCCCATTCTACCCTTCACAAACATGTAACGGCCCTCAGGATCAACCTGCCTCTCCATCAGCGTAAATTTTATATTTTTAGCAAACCCGATTGCCACCCCCTTGGCTCCCCTTGTGGGGGAATAACTACAGTACCATACCGGGAAATCTTTCGAATACATTTTTGTATTAGTCTCATGAGTTAAATGTGTCTCCTGCAAAAACACTATTTCTGCTTGGTACCGCTGGGGCTCTTTTAAAATCTTATATCTCTTGACCGGGGAATTTATACCTTTTACATTGTATGTTAGGAATTTTGATTCGCTATTTTCTATTCTTCAGACAGGAATTTAAATTAAGCTTTTCCATTTTACCTCTAAGCCATTTACTCAATTCTGCAAGGTGTACTGCCCTCCCATGCCCCCCACCCCACCATGTCCTCCCCCCACCCCCCCTCCTCCCGGTCGTTTTCCGACCCCATGTGTACAGTAAGGCGTCCAATCGGAAGCCCCACGGTTCACTTCTACAACTAGGGTGGAGCTCCGGCCTGGCGGCAGGTTTCCGGGTCCATCCCTGAACCATAGAGGGGGAGAGGGAGAGCCAGCCCGGGAGCGCAGAGGCCCACCCGAACCCCCAGTGAGCCCTAAACCTCTCGGTCCTCCCCCATCCCCGGTGCTCCCCTCCCATCCCACCCCCTCCCGCACCCGACACACAATTTCAACAAAGTAGCATCAGCCCCATCCAGAGAGAGAGGGGAACGAGAGAAAAAAAATAAAGAAAAGGAAAACACATCCCCTTTATTTTTTAATAGTCCTGAACACTTTAACTGATACTCTCGTTGTTGATTCCAGCTATCCAGGGATGTTAGGGATCGGGATCCCCAAGTCTTTGCAGAAATCCTGGAGGTCCTCTAGGAACTTCAGTCAAATTTTTCTCCCGGATTTGATAACTATTAGTAATGCTGGGAAGCCCCAACTATATTTTATATTGGCCGATCTCAATGATTATAATAAAGGTCTCAACTGGCGCCTCCCAGCAGAAAGATCCGAGAAATCCTGGAGATCGACTGTCTCATATTTCAGTGGGGGCAGGCCTCTGAGTTTACTCCATATTTTGGATTTGTCGTCATATGAATGAAACTTGATGATTACATCTCTAGGTATCTCATCTCTTAGTCCTGTGGGTTTCCTGATCCGATGCACTCGATGGATTTTTAAGTCCGACCCCTCAGGTCTATCCAATATTGGGTTAAATATTCTTTTCATTTTCATCACCAGGTCTTCCCCCTGTTCTTTGGGTAGGGCTCTGATCCGGAGGTTTTGGCGCCTATTTTGATTTTCCTGGTCTTCCAGTTTATAAACAATATCTCTATGATTGATTTGCATTATTTTTATTTGCATTTTGAGTTCTAATATTTCTTTAGCCTGATTTGCTGTTAAATCCTCTATTACCTCCACTCTCTTCAGCAAGTGGCCCATATCTATTCTCACATTCGTTATCTCGGCTTTAATTGCAATTTCTAGTTTAGCAAACATTTCCAGCATTTCCGTTTTTGTTGGAATTTGTGCCATGTTTATTTGTTCCATTGTGACGCTTGCGTCTCAGGGCCCTTCCGGATCAGCTTCCACTATAGAGAGGTCTGCCTGTTCTGCTTTCTGTTTCTCCATCTCTCTCTTCTTCTCTTTTGACCCCTGTTGTTTTTTTTTTTCATTTCTGGACTTTTTAGGCTGACGTCTTTCAGATATTTCTGGATTGTACTTGTGTTAAGATTTTCTTTTGGGGTCTTGGGTTCTGTCCCTCTCTGAGATCTCCCTTTCATTTTTATTTAAATTAATACACTCCAGCTTGTTCAAGGTTATGTGGATCCCCAAAAATAAAAAAAAGGAAGAAACATGGACCCCAATTTATGGACTTCAGGGCCCTATTTACTTCCTTCTTCACGCTTCCTCCCTCTGCTCCCTCTCTCCCTCCACAGAGTGTACACCTTCACAGGGTTAAGCCTTCAGCTTCAACTTGCAACCCTGACCCGGTAACTGTGATATCTGCATCCCCCAAGGGAGGAAAAATATATACTTTGTCCTTTATGCTCCACAGCCCAGAGCACTTTTCATAGTTCAAAGTACATGGTCAGCTCACACGGTATCTTCACAACTTTTATTACTTTCCTTGGTACTTTACCGTGGACTCTGACCATCACTGAATTAACAGGGTAAGGATCATAGCATTCTAGGGTCTGCAGTACCAACCACTTAACGTTCTAGTTATGTCACAGTTCTGGTGTTTGTACCATTCACCGCTCTATGTTTGTTTCAAATGCACAGGCGGAATACAACAGCAGAGAAAACTTTGTAGTGAGAGTTCATACCTTGAGGGGATACCCGCCTCAGCTTCCCCTTAATCACCTGTCTCGGGCTGCTGCAGTAGTTTATCCGTTAAGGAGAGACCGTCTCACTGATCCTTCAGTCACGTCCTGGTTTGCTATGATCTTCGCCCCAGTCGCTTCCAAAGGGGGTCTGCTGCGCCTGTACACTTGTCGCTTATGATCCAGTTCAAGGAGGAGGAGGGGGAGGAGGGAAGGGAGGCGATTGGGTCAGCAAGCAGGTGGATGGTGGAGGGTGGGTGGCGGAGGACGGGAGTGGATAGCTCTGGAGGCTAGTGGCGTTGCTCGCAGCCGGCTGCAGTCTGCCACTCTACCGATACCTCGATCGCCGGATCTTCCGCAGTGACCAGCCCGATCATAGGGACCCGTCACCTGCTGCGGGGAGGTCCAGGAGGCTCTCATCAATCGGGACTCATGCAGGCTCTCACTTCCGCACTGTTCCCGCTGGCTCTCTTGGGCCGTCTCTGAGTGCTCGTACAGCCGCCATCGTCAGGCCCCTCCCCTACCTCTGACGTGTCACGTCTGCATGACGCTGCTGTATTATATATATTCTAATCTTTACTGACTGAATGCTGAATCCACTAACTAACCTGACTAATCTTTCTCGACTGTAACACACTACATACGGTCACCATTGATAGCAGCCTAATATCGTGTGGGGCGTGGACTTAGCCCCTGAGCCATGATTGGCCAAAGACATTCTGACTTTGGACAATTATTGCTCTCACAGCCCATCTCTCTGTGATTGGCCAAAGCATACAGGTCAGGTGCATGCTTTGGCCAATCAGCAGCATTCAATGAACTACAATCTTGCAGTGCATTATGGGGAGCTCTGCTGCGGGCAAACGTCCCACGAGCACCCCATATGTCCGTTTGTTCTACGCACAAACAGCTGATGTTTGAGTTGAAAATCCAGTCCATCTCTAATCTTTACAATAGTGTGAATCTAGTGATAGTTCAGTCAGTGTAATGCCCCGTACACACGGTCGGAAATTCCGACCACAAAATCCATCAGATTTTTTCCTGAATGTGGTGACGTTCATTGCATACAACGGGACTACGTAGGGGCTAGTTGCTAATAGCTTTGGTCTTGTAATGTGATCTGAGCATGCGTGGCACTTTGTCCGTCGGAATTCACAACACACGATCGGAAAAAGTCCGATAGGACTTTGTTGTCGGAAAATTTGAGAGCAGGATCTCAAACTTTTTCCGTCGGAAATTCTGACGGAAAAAGTCCCAAGGAGCCCACACATGGTCAGAATTTCCTTAAACAGGGTCCGATAGGACATTTTCCGTCGGAAAATCTGACCGTGTGTACAGGGCATTAGTGTAGTGAGTGACCATTCATTTTTACTTTAGTGTCACTTTAGTATGAATCTAGTTATACTCCAGTCAGTGTGAGTGTAGTGACCATTTAACACAGTACATTTCAGTGCGTTACGGGCCATTTAATGCAGTATATTTCAGTTATAGCCTCTACAAAATTGGGGATAGATTTGGCGACAATTTTTTTTTATTGTTTTTACTAGTAATGGCGGTAATCTGCAATTTTTAGCAGGACTACAATGTTGCGGTGGACAAATCTGACAAGTGACACTTTCTGTGGACCAGTGACATTATTACAGTGATCAGTGCTAAAAAAAAAATGCACTGATCAATGTATAAATGACACTGGCTGGAAAGGAGTTAACACTAGGGGGGCAATCAAGGAGTTAACTGTGTTTCCTGGGTGTGTTCTAACTGTGTGGTGGATGGGCGTGCTGGGACAATACAGAGATCTGATGTTCCTAGTGATCAGGAACAGCGATCTCTGTATTGTATTTTACATAGGCAGACCCCTGTTCTGCCTCTCTGTATCGTGATCACGGGGTGGCCGGCGGACATCGAGTCTTGCCGGTCGGCAAGTGGTTAACTTAAGTGGTTTAGCACGTTACTGCATGTTTAACACCGTATATATCAGTGCGTTATGTGCCATTTATCGCAATACATTTCTGTGCATTAGTGCACATTTAACGCAGTATATTTCAGTATGTTACTGCAAGTTTAACGCTGTATGTTTCAATGCATTACATGCCATTTAACGCAGTATAT
Organism: Lithobates sylvaticus; assembly: GCA_028564925.1. Taxonomy (NCBI): domain Eukaryota; kingdom Metazoa; phylum Chordata; class Amphibia; order Anura; family Ranidae; genus Lithobates; species Lithobates sylvaticus. The sequence continues at coordinate 369,474,374 of CM053026.1, read as the reverse complement.
TTCTGTGCGTTAGTTCACGTTTAACGCAGTATACTTCAGTGCTTTACTGCAATTTTAATGCTGTATATTTCAGTGTGTTACGTGTTGTTTAATGCAGTATACCTCTGTGCATTATCTGCCATTTATCTCAGTATAGTTCAGTGCATTACTGCAAGTTTAATGATGTATATTTCAGTGTCTTACTGCAAGTTTAATGCCGTACAGTTCAGTGCATTATCTTTCGTTTAATGCAGTACAGTTCAGTGCATTACTGCAAGTTTAACGCCGTACATTTCAGTGCGTTACGTGCACATTTAACACAGTATATTTCAGTGCGTTACTGCAAGTTTAACACCATATATTTCAGTACGTTATGTGCCATTTAACACAGTATATTTCTATGCGTTAGTGCAAATTTAACACTGTATATTTCAGTGCATTACCTTCCATTTAACGCAGTATAGTTCACAGCATTACTGCAAGTTACTGCAAGTTTAACGTTACATGCCGTTTAACGCAATATATTTCTCTGCATTAGTGCAAGTTTAACACTGTATATTTCAGTGCGTTACATGCCATTTAATGCAATATATTTCAGTGTGTTACTGCAAGTTTAACGCTGTATATTTCAGTGTGTTACCTTCCGTTTAACACAGTATAATTCAGTGAATTACTGAAAATGTAATGCTGTATAGTTCAGTGTGTTACATACTGTTAAACTTGCAGTAATGCACTAAAATATACTGCGTTAAACGCTGTATATTTCAGTGCGTTAGTGCATGTTTAATGCAGTATATTTCTGTGCATTACTGCAAGTTTGACGCAATATATTGCAGCGTATATCAGTGCAATTTTACTGCAGTTTATTATAGTGTGTCTGTGTATTGAGTACAAGGGTCCCTACTCATCGACTCCTTACACCCTTGCAGGGGTAGTGTGCATATAATTCCACTCCCTGTGGCCGATCCGACCCAGATTCCACAGCTCCAATCACCAAGGCTCCAACGACTCCAGGGTGTCCAAGGCGTCCCATTGGCTTATTTGCAGATATACATTGGCCTATTCCTCCTCTGCTACTTCTTCCAGCAACGTCGTCTCTCTACTTCCTCCCAACTGAGAGGTGAGTCGGGAGGAAACATGAAAGAAAACATGAAAGCCACACAAAAGGGGCGCAATTCTGTTCCTCCTCCTTACTCACCTCAGTCTGCCCCCACTATACCTCATGACCTCTTAGCAGGCTCCACTGACAGGGATGATGGTATAGTGCAGGGTGTCCCAGGTCCTTGCAGCACATCTGCCAATAGCACACCACCAGCTGTAGACTATAGCCGGCAAATTTCTCTGCCCCATCTGCTGCAGCGAACAAAAAAAATACAGTCACTGCCACCCACATGCCCAGCATCTAAATGTTTGCTGCCCCCCCAAAAAAAAATTACCACCTGCCCCCATTGGTACCCAGGGTTGGAAGATCTGCTAAGGCAGGCCAGGAGAGTCTATAAACAGCCAGTGCTCAAACTGAGGGAATTTGACTTGCCTGTAAACCACCTGATTTGTAACATGCCCACCAGGTTTAACTCGGCATGCAGCAGAGGCCGTCAACGAGTACCTATGTGAGTATGGCACAATGACAGGCTTAGGCCAGCTCTGACTTTTTTTCCCCATGCCAATGGCTGCTCATAAAGGATGCATGCACTGTACTGTCACCATTTGAGGAGGCCACAAGCATGGTGAGCCGTGACAATGCATGCATCATTGACACAATCCCTGTTGTGTTCGTGCTGGAGCAGACTCTACATGGCATTATGGACAGGGCACTTGAGGCAGAGCAGCGGGAGGAAGAACAGGACTCCCTTTCCTCTCAAGGCCCACTTTATGCAGACACTATTGTTTCTATGCCACAGAACACACAAGAAGATAGTAGGGAGAAGTAGGAGGATTCTGGCAGTTTTGGGGGCATTGAAGCAGAGGAAGACATTCGTCAAACAGTAAGAGATGGCAATCATCACCTCTTAGTTGGGAGGAAGTAGAGAGAAGACATTGCTGGAAGAAGTAGCAGAGGAGGAATAGACCAGTGTATATCTGCAAATAAGCCAACGGAACGCCTTGGACGTCCTGGAGTCGTTGGAGCCATGATGATTGGAGCTGTGGAATCTGGGTCGGATCGGCCACAGGTATTGGAATTATATGCACACTACCCCTACAGGGGTGTAAGGAGTCGGTGAGTAGGGACCCTTGAGGGGGAGCACTCAAGTCACCTGGAGACTCTACGAGCACAAAAGTCACTTGTTATTGTGTTTTTGGACATTCACACCTTATATGGATACTATTATTTTTGCACATTCTAATATTTATGTAAACATATATACTTCTTTATATACACATTTTTTAGGTGTCTCTTATGTGTGTTTCTTTCCCCTTTTTTATATACACATATAGACATATGCCGCACATGGTGTTTATTTTTTATTTTTGATCAATCCCTGTTGTGTTCTTGCTGGAGCAGACTCTACATGGCATTATGGAAAGGGCACTTGAGGCAGAGCAGCTGGAGGAAGAACAGGACTTCCTTTGCTCTCAAGGCCCACTTTATGCAGACACTATTGTTCCTATGCCACAGAACACACAAGAAGAGAGTAGGGAGGATTAGGAGGATTCTGGCAGTTTTGGAGGCATTGAAGCAGAGGAAGACATTTGTCAAACAGTAAGAGATGGTTTTCCATCCCCAGAGGCCTTGAGAGTAGTATGTGGCTGGAGGCAGTTCCAGATACTAAACAGTCAAAAACAGTCTGGTGCCAGGAAATTGGGACATCTATTGCACTAAGAACCCTATGAATGTCCTACAAGAGCCCATAGAGCAGTTGTGTGGATGAGCACACCAGGAGGGGTGTGAATACAAGTAAAAACATTCAGGAGCAACCACAATTGAAAAGCACTGATGATTTGACTGTTTGTCCTTTCAAGACTGTCCTGATCAGCGATTTTTAATTGTGGTTGCTCCTGAATAGTTCCAGATACTATAATCCTCAGTGACCGTGAGGAGTCTGCTTCTCATGCCTCTGCAAATTTGCAGTGCATGGGCTCCCTCATGCTTCAAAGCCTGCTAAAGGACCAAAGAGTACGTGGTGTAAAGGAAAAGGATCACTATTGTTTGGCAACCCTCCTTGACCATCGTTACAAGGGGAAAGTCTCAGGACTCATTCCGTCCCCACAGAGAGTGCAGAAGATGAAATCTCTTGAGGACACCTTAAATAGGAGTTTATCTAACGCTTTTTCACCTCTAGTAGGTTACAGTGGCATGGCAAACATAGTTTTGAGGAAAGAGAAGAGTGGTATAGAAGGCGGCCGCCTAAGTGAAGCATTTCACAATTTTTTTAGACCTCCCCATCCAGGGCTGTCAGCTTCCACATCCTATCGGCGGCGTATGCATCACATGGGCTGACAATTATTTAGGGGCGAAAAAAGAGATGGAGAGTTTTCCAATCGATGATCAACTGGCTTACTGGGTTAATGAGAATAGACCACTGGCCAGAAGTTGCCCAGTATGCAATTGAGCATTTGGGCTGCCCTGCGTCCAGCGTGCTTTCCGAACAGGCATTCAGTGCTGCTGGAGGTTTTGTTACTGATAATAGAACGCGTCTGTCCTCAGACTCCGTGGACCGCCTGACATTTATCAAAATTAATCAGTCGTGGATTACCAGCAGTTATAATGCCCCAGATGCCAATGTCGCTGATTAAGTGTTTTTGGGATGGGGAACCTCTGCAGGACTTCTAGGCTGCCTAGTGTTGTGAGTGTTGACTTCATCTGGAAGAATTTTTTTTGGTGTAGGTTTCATGGGCACAATTAACACCCAAAGACCAATTTTTCTGCATCTGTTTGACAGGTGCATATCATTGCAATTTTTGACAGCAAGGCCACTTCTTGCTTTCATCAAGAGTCCCTCAATAGGTTACTGTGTGAAGGCGCCACCGACACCCAAAGACCAATTTTGCTGCACCTGTTCGACAGGCGCATATCATTGCAATTTAATAGCAAGGCCAATTCTTGCTTTCCTCAAGAGTACCTCTATAGGGTTACAGTATGAAGGCCTACCGATACCAAAGACCAATTTTTCCGCACCTGTTACTTTTATCCAAAGTCTGTGGAATAGACACCACAATTTATCTAAAACAATCTCTAATCTTGTACCCAGTGCACTACATTGTGGCCTCATCACACGGACTGGCTCCCTAAGCCATTGCTTACAAAATAAAGAAAGCTTGCAGGGAAAATTAGATTTTTGTGGCTTTTTAAATGCAATTATTGCTGCAGTACACAGTACAGATATGCCGCTTTACAGGTAGACTAAAGGGACCCCCCAGGCACTATATTGAAATACATTTTTAATTTTTATGCTTTTACGTTAAGCACCAATAAATCACTGCTCATTTAAAAATTATGTTTTTTACAAACTTTTTTTTCATTGATATCCAGGGCAGTACCTAGACCCCATAACCACTGTATGGCCAATTACTTGAATATAAACCTTCAAAATGGGCACTTAGAATTTTTCCAGTTCAGGTCCCATAGACTTAAATGGGGTTCATTATTCGGTTCAGAACTTTTGCGATGTTTGAAAGTTCTGGTGC
>CM053026.1:369451140-369469300 GCA_028564925.1 Lithobates sylvaticus | reverse complement strand
TAGTTATTGGTCTTAAAATGGGTATGGGGGCCCAGGTCCCACCCTAAGGGACATATATCAATGTTATCAATTTGGACAACCCCAAAAACTAAAAAAGGAGAAGTGCCTTTTAAAATGCAAAATTGCTTAGAAGCTATAAACTGGTGGGGGGGGGGGGTTACTCTGCATGTAAAGTGGTGCATCTGTAGCATGTATCCAAAATGCTGCTTAAAAGATGTATGGCTTTAGAGAAAAGTTACAAATCTACATTGCAGCTGCAATACATACAAGGCCATTTGGGTCTGTTAAGGTTTAAAATGAGAACCCCACGTGAAAAATACCACCCCAAATTCTAAAAATATTGTGCCCCTCCCACACACACCCCTAGCCAAGCACACAGCAAGCAAGCTCATGAAAGGGGTGGATGCTTTGGGGCAGGAGGGGCTCGGGCACCCCAAAAGTCAACCACCTTGTTCCCAAATTGAGGGGGATAAGGGCCTCTTCCACACAGCCCTAGGCTGGGGTTGTGGGGGGGCTGCAGACAGGGGGCTTTACGGAATGTGGAAAGCCCCTTTAAACTAGTGGGTACAAGGTGCTTTGTGGTTGGTATTGGGCTGAGCCCAACATGCCCCAAAGGCAGCCAGCTTTGTTGAGTGCATGTGGCCTTGTATGGTTCAGGAGGGGGTTGGGCGATCGCTCTTCTCACCCCTTTCCTAGCTAGCCCTGTTGTATGCTCTGAAAAAGGATGTGGTTTGGATTGGTGAATGCAGCTCACAGCCTTTTGATAATGGAGTGGAGTGTGGAGTTCCCCATTAAAAGCAAAATTTAGCCCATGGAAATCCAAGGGGTTAAAGAGGGGGAGACAAGAGCATTGGAGAATGGAGTGTGGAGTTCCCCTTTAAAAGCAAAAGTTATCTTATGGAAATCCAAGGGGTTAGAGGGGGGGAGACAAGAGCATTGGAGAATGGAGTGTGGAGTTCCCCTTTAAAAGCAAAAGCTAGCCCAAAGTAATCATATGCATTAGAAGGAGGAGACAAGAGCATTGGAGAATGGAGTGTTGAGTTCCCCTTTAAAGGCAAAAGCTAGCCCAAGGAACTCATATGTAGGGATGGGCCCGGTGTTCGATTCAAACCCATGTTCGAATCGAACATCGACCGTTTGTCCTCTCGTCGAAACCAGAACTCTGAGGGCCGTTCGCATCAAATTTGTGTGATGCGAACAGTCCACAATGCACTGCACCAGTCGCAGTGCATTGCTGGCTGATGATTGGCCAAGCATGCACTGTGACCCCCCCGCATGCTTGGCCAATCATAGAGCCAGCGGCGAGGAGAGCAATAATTGGCCGCAGGCAGGATGTGGCCAATTATAGCTCAGGGGGTTTAGTACACGCCCCACACTATATAAGGCCGCCGCACCGGCGGCCTCGTGTAGTGTGTTCCGGCGTTAGGAACAGTGACAGACTGTACTGTACAGTGTACACACTATATGAGCTTGTGATTCATTTCTGTGTGAGGAATAGTGTAGGGAAAGAGGAAAAATAGGCGGGGATAGTTTATTCTTCTCAGTGCTGTTCTCTAATCTCTACCAATCCAGCCATCTGCAGGAGTTAGTGTGTGTGCGTGCTGTGTGAGTATAGCACAGCAGTAGCACACTAAACCACCTTACCCTGTATCTGCCCTTCTGCCCTGTTGTCATCTAATCCAGCCATCTGCGACATGACATTAAAGCCGCAAGCAGTTTTAAATGGCTTTTTTTTTTCCTTTACAAATGTCATTTTGTGCAGGGACAGTTCTAAACACGGGAAACACATGCCACTTCACAGGCATACTTTAGACACCCCCCAGATACCATATTTAAAGGAATATTTCACATTTTTTTTCACTTTATGCATCATTAAAATGACTGCCCCCTAAAAAACGTCCGTTTTTAAAACTTCTTTTTGCATTGATACATGTCCCCTGGGGCAGGACCCGGGTCCCCAAACCTGTTTTATGACAATAACATGCATATTGGCCGTTATAATTAGCACTTTAGATTTCGAACGTTCGCGTCCATTGTAACTAATAGGGTTCTAACGTTCGCGCAAACTTTAGGTCCGTTCGCAGGTTCTGGTGCGAACCGAACCGGGGGTGTTCGGCTTATCCCTACTCATATGCATTAGAGGGGGAAGGTTAAATGCCCTTTTAGGAGGAGCTAGAGGAGCGAGAGTCCTTTTACATAATTATAACAAGGTGCATGTCACATGTTGGCAACGTGACATGCTAACATAAAAAATACATAAAAAAAAAAAAAAGGTGAACCAGCGTAAAAAAAAAAAATGTCAAGTTTAGAGGTGCGTCCGATCAACCCATGCAAATGCATTTGCATTGCTTGACATTTACTAAGATTTTGGCCGCGCAGTGAACAAATGTATGTGAACGAGCACAAGAGCCGATGCATGCACATTCTTACATAGATCTCACGCAGTTCTAAGCGTAGTTGCAGGCACAGCGGGCTTTCTCTGAAAAAGTTACTTTCTCATTCTATTTTGGGCATATCTGTTACTTGGGCAGTTGTTACTAAACCTCCTCACATCACCCCACATCACCCCATAATATTGGCACCTCCATCTTCTGTTAATATTAAATTGAAGTTGCCGTGTGCCATGTCCATAGTGGCGCGCAGATCGCTATAGTAAATGGGGGATTCGCGCTCTGTTACCGGTGCACCATTTCGTAAATATGAAAATGTGTGTTGTGCCTCGACGTGCGCCTCTACTGATGTTGCACGGCTTTCGTAAATCAGCCCCAGTGTACCTAAGATCTGCTGTTCAGGCTAAAGTGATATACTTATACACACACAAAGGAGATTGCGCAAAAAAAAAAAACTTTCACAATACAATATGTAAAAACCATGTGTAAAAAACGTGAAACACAATTAATAAAATTGATGTATTAACCACTTGCCAAACCACCTGCCACAGTTTTACTGTGGCAGAATGTCACGGATGGGTGAAACAATGTTATGTAACGTCGCTTCCCCCTGTGGCCACTAGCTGTGATATTCCACCTGATCTGCTCAAAGGGGAAAGCCGCTCTCTTCTGTCATGAATAACAGGATGGATTAATAACTTCCCTTTTTGCTCAAAACTCCTCCAATAGGTATTTCAAATGGGTTTTTAAAAGAAAAAGAGGAACTTCATGGTGCAGCAAATCGTAGTATTTATTCCAAAGATTTTCTCATGCACAGAAAAGAAATATGAACAGCACACAGCTCTGAGCTATCAGACTGTCAGCTGGTGCTTGGTGATGTCAAGGGATTCTCTCCAACCGACGCATTTTCCTGTAACAAGCATCGAATGATTACTGCCGTTGCTAGAGTGAATGGAAATTCATCTTGGGGAGATTGACTGGCTTGTTCCCAGGAGCAGACCGGGTGAAATGCCACTGTAGAGTGCTGCTGTTACCAGGCGAGTTTGACCCTAATAATTTTGGGTCCATCATATTCGGTAAAAGGCTATCTGGCTCCATTAAAGCTTATTTCTTCTATCCAGATTTGAAGCATCTGATCAATTTTGCAGAGTGTAAGGGGCAGCATCAAATGTTGCTTATTTTCATCACCTTGCCAATTTGTTTCAGTTTGGCTTTTTTTTTTGATACATCAAACATAAATATTTTTTGTGAAAACTGACTTTAGAGTTTGGTTTGGGACTTTTTACACCTTATCACTATAACAATCAGTTTTTTTTGTGATTAATTCATTTACTTTAATACATCAATTTTATTAATTGTGTTGCACGTTTTTTTTACACATGGGGGGTTATTTACTAAAGGAAAATCCACTTTGCACTACAAGTGCAAACTACAAGTGCAAAGTGCACTTGAAATTGCACTGAAAGTGCAATTCGAAGTGCCGTCACTGTAGATGTGTGATTAAATTGAGTATTTAATTTTTTCAGGAGATAGCAGCATTTATACCTATTCTTTACTTTTTTTTTTTAAATAACAGTTTATAATTTATTTTCACATAATAAATTTAGATATCACTTGCACTGGTGGTTGGGCAAGCACAGAATATTTAAGAAATACATATAAAAGTGATATACTGCTTTTGTGCAGATTGAACAAAATTGTAAAGGGGGCATTTCCACAGAAAGCCAATGTACAGGAGTCCCCACCATTACTGATGGGGTCCTGCAGCCCCAACACACAAATATATAAGGATCAATTCACTGAAAAACATATACAGTAATAGGGCTATTTCACTAACGACACTGTAAAATGTCAGTTACACTGAATTTTAATATAAATGGGCAATTTCACTAAAAGGCAATGCAAAGAAGGCATTTACACTGAAATCCAATATAAAGTATTACAATTCCAGTGAAAGAAAATCCAAAGGGAGAAATTCCACTTAATACTAATGTAAAAGAGATGATTATATTAAAAGGGAATATAAAGCAGACATTTTAATTGGAGTGTGGCTGCTGTCCACCATTTTGCCAAAGTGCTGGGTACTGCAAAAGTCACTAATGGTATAGTGGGACCCCATGAAAATGTTGCTATAGAGCCTTGTGATTTGTTGTTATGGTCCTGCATTGAACCTTCCTGGTAGGTAAAAGTTGATTACTCTTTTCCTCATGCAACCAGCATGCCAAACTCTTCATTGTAAAAAGTCTTAAATTGCTAATTGTAGCCCAGGATGGACACTGGTCATGTAGGCATGTATAGTGTACCTTTTAACCTGCTAACCTAAAACATAATATAATAAATAATACATCCCATAAATCCCCTTTAACATTAAATGCTTCAGCCCTGGAAGATTTTACCCCCTTCCTGACCAATGACAGGGAGCAGTACTGTAGATCCCTGTCATGTCCCAATGCAGAACAGGGAAATACCTTGTTTACATCTCCCCGTTCTGCAGATCCGTTACACGATTGCCAGGACACCGGCGGACATCGAGTCTGCGGGTCCCGTGGGCGTGGTCACGCTGTACGTGCCCACTAGCCCAGCAAATTAAAGTGGATGTACAGGTACGCCCATTTGCCCACCACTGCCATTGTGCCGACGTATATCAGCGTGCATCGGTTGGCCAGTGTTAAAGAAATATTAAACCCAAAACCAGAAATGTAATATATTGCAGCATGCCAATCATTAGACGTGGTGGTTGCATTTGTTTTCTTATTTAGGCTTTTTCACTCTGTTTTCTTCTGTTTAACTGGCCATTAACACACCACCTGTATTAGAGTGCCTCCACTCTGGATGAAGGGAACATTTGGGCAGCCATGTTGTCAGTCTGGGGGAGAGGAGTATTAAATGTACTAGCAGATTTAGATACAATAACAAATTGAAGCCAAACTCCAGCTCACACTGCAGTTAAAACAACAGTTTTTCTTTTCATTTGGGATAAAGGTTTTACATGAATAAATAAAAGTTGATCATTGTACCTCTGTCAGTGGCAAATGGTTTGTCTCAACACTCTAACTACTACATTTGCAGGAGAGCGTGTTCTGTTGAAAAATAACAGACTTGCTGGCTGGATTAGCAGAAGAAAATAAAGGAAAAAAATCCTAAAAAGAAAACTAATGCAACCATCACTTTTAAGAATGGTAAGCTGCAATATAATGTAGCGCTACCCTCTAGAGGACTGCTGGATCACCCCATTCCTGCACAGCCAGGCAACACACATTTTCCAACTTTCACTGGTAGACCGTAAACAGATCATGGACTTGTTTTTGTTGTTTGCAAAACTTGGATAGGGAATAGGGATTATGGGATGCCCAACTTGACTCGAAGAACAACGAGGACAACATCAAGGGGGGGGGGGTGGTGTGTTTACATATAGTATTCTGACAACATTCCCAAATACAAACATAGCACACAAGAGGGAATCTCTGAAATGCATCGGGATATATCTATGGATCACCCTCATTGATCATGCTATACTATACTGGTGGCTTGCTTGGTGTTTTTTTTGCAATAGATTTGCAGGGTATTTTTATCTTTTGGTAATGTACAATGTTGTACATGATAAAGATGGGCATTTACCTTTTATATATTTGTACCAATTATTTCTGCCTTTAAAGGTCCTTTGTTGTTCCCTCCTTTGTGCTAACAATGAGGACAACTTCCTTCACTCTGAACACGGAAAAATTGCAGCAAATCCTAAACGGAATTTGCTTCCTGAACAGCAACAGTCTTTTAGCAATGGAAATTCCTAGACATGTGATTCATTTCGCTCCAAATTTGATTTCCAACTAAATTCAACAAATCAGTTCATTTAGAAATATTTGAATTAACAAAATTTTTCCAAAAATTCGTAAATTCGAAAATTTGATACACTACACTGAAACTATCTGAGCTGTCCTACACTAATGTATGTGTGAATGACACGTTCTCACTACACTACAATGAAACTATCTGAGCTGTCCCTGCTCTAGCTGCACACTATGCAAATCTGAATGATGGTCCTCCTCACTACACTCACACTATCCCTAGACTGACACTAAACTAATATTCTACACTGACAATTTAGGTAAAATTATCACTATCACTCTCCACGCCGAAATCACACTGAAAATGGCTTCCATTAAAAGAATACTTTTATACTGTGTGGCGGGAATGAGCCATGATTTGATAAAGTCATGATGACAGTGTCTAATCATGACTCTGACAGTGCTCTGTGCCCTGATTGACTGAAGCTTTCACTGCTTCAGCCAATCAGGGCTTGCAATGCACTGTTCAGTTCCGTAATGCATTGTGGTCGGTTCGGGGGCTGAACAAACGGTTGAACGACCCGTTTGTTCAGCTGTTTACCGAACGTCAGAACAGCGAAAGTTCGGCCAGAACTTTTGCTCGGGCCGAACCATTTGCCCATCCCTACTGGGGATTGGCCAGATTCCCATAAATATCAGGATCAGGGCCTCCTGGCCTCCACCCACTAACTTCTAGAAACTCCCAGTAGGTTCTAGAACCAGGGGGAGGTACCAGAGGCCTGACATGTAGAGCCCTCCAGCCTGACCTACATTAACTCAGACCAATTAACCAGACTCATACAGCTACTGTGAGTCAGAAATACATTGTCCTACACTAGACTGCACACTACAGGGTCCTACAATAATAAAAGGATTTTGTAATTAATACCATTGTTTTAACCATTTAAAAGTTAAAAGGATTGTAAACCCTCGCCATTTTTCACCTTAAAGCATTCTATGCATTAAGGTGACAATTTTTTTTTTTTTAATGCAGTAGCGCCCCCAAGCCCCCCTTATACTTACCTTAACCCCGAAATTTGCATGACGAGAATGAGCACACTAGCTCCGGTCAGTGTCTCTTATCCTGATTGGATAGATTGATAGCAGCGCAGCCATTGGCTCCCGCTGCTGTCAATCAAATCCAATGTAGCGGGCTCCGGGGGTGGGGCTGAGTCTGGCATTCGTGTCTATTGACGCAAATGCTGGACTCGGGAGTGCACCCTCAAGGTAAATCCCTCGGGAGAGTGCTTCTCCTAGGGGGTTATCTGATGTGGGGAGGAGCCGCAAGATGCGCCGGGGGAGCCCAGAAGACTAGGTTCGGGGCCACTCTGTGCAAAACGAGCTACACAGTGGGAGGTAAGTATGATATGTTTGTTCATTTTTTTAAAAAAAAATACAAAACCCTTACAATCACTTTAAGTCAGCTTGGTAGATATGTTTTGATAAAGTCTTTACACTGATTTTCAAGTTATGAAACACTTTCTTTGTTTTTGTTTCTTTTTTTCATTTGTAAAGCAAACATAACCACTAAGTATTAAGAAACACAATAACAGTAGTAAAACAAAGTATATTCTACTACAAGAGGGTTAGTAGAATGGGTGGGGGGCGTGACTCTGCAATGGCGGAGTAGTGAGAGAACGAGCTGCGCGCCCAAACACTCCCTCCAGCTGAAGGAAAAACTGCCGCGAACGAAGCCCTGTACAGGCGGTGACTGACGGGGGAAAGTGGGCAGCAGGGAATGAGCAGCGGAAAGAGGAGAGATACGTGTAAAGCTCCGGCGCAGCAGGAGATTAAAACTTACTTCACACGGGCTGCAACCGGGCGGACAACATCCACGGAGATCCGGGGGCTGGCGTGTGTGGAGACACCACGGGCGGCCCCGCGCCTGAGCCTCCCACTGACATACGAGGAGCCGAGCAGGCACACTGAAGACAACGAGCAGTCTCTGTCAGGGGGGATGGAGATGGCGTCCCAGGAGCGAGTGGAGGCGAGCCTAGCTGATCTTAGAGCGATCCTGCAAGCGCTCCCAACAAGAGGTGAGATGGAAGCTATGGTGGCTCGGGTGGAGGAAGGTAACCGCAAGGAGCTAAAACTGATTAAGTTGGAAATGCAAAATATAGCAGACGGTCTCCGGGAAGGAAAGCAGGTGACGGCTAGTCTAGAAGCCCGGGTGAATAAAATAGAGAGAGAGTGGTCCGCTCAGTCAATACAATCTTCAACTATGCATTTAAAATTGGAAGAATTTGAGGACCGAAGCAGAAGAAGCAACCTTAGATTCAGAGGAATCCCAGAGGAGATTGAAGGAAATCTGTTAGAGGTGACAGTGGGCTTGATATGCCAGAAAATCTGTGCGGGCCCCCCGACCTTGATAGTTGAGTTTGAAAGACTGCATAGGGTACAAGGACCTCGCTCTACAGACCCACTCAGACCAAGAGATGTCATTGGCCGTTTTCAGCGATTCCCCCAGAAGGAGTTGATCAGTAGAAAAGCCTGGGAAATGGGTACAATAGACCAAGATGGAGCGACAATTAGGATCCTCCCAGACCTATCCCGGGCAACTCTACAGAGAAGGGCACTACTGCGCCCGCTGCTGGAGCAGATCAGACGAGCAGGAGCCACTTATCGCTGGGGATACCCAATTTCATTGAAAGTGAAAAAAGGCACACAATCATTTTTGGTATGGTCCCCGGCCGACTTACCGTCGCTCTTCTCCTTCCTGGAGATGGAGCGATGCGAGGTTCCAGATTGGCTTGCACCCCTGGAAAGAAAGCGGCAGCGAAAGGCAGGAGAACGGCAGCATGCGGCAGAATGAGACAGCTAGTCGGTGGGGAACTGTAAGTAACCATGCATAAGACTTCCTATTCCCCTGTGTTATTCAATTTTGTCCGTCTTTCCTTTTGTTTTGTTTTTTTTGGCTATCTGCCGGCCCCCCGGTTTGGACGGAGTCCACTAAAACTTTAGCAGTGCCAAAAAGGGCACCCCAGGAGTACCCCCTTGTCCGAACATTGGAGGCAATGACCTCTGGAATCTCGCCCAGGAGTGATACTCGCAATTGGACTTTGGTGCCCGTCAGCGCTCCAGATGTGGGGTGTCGGGGTTCCTTTTTCCTTTTTTTTTTTTTTTTTTTGGGGTGAAACAGAGGTGAAACAGAGAATCTAAATAGACTGCACCTATCCCGGACATGTACAGGGATACGAAAAAAAAAATTGTCCGTCTCGGCCCTCAAACCTCCCTTTTTTTTTTTTTTTTTTGTGTTTTTATGGAATCCTCTCGATTCATTACTGAACATAAATAGTTGTATACTCTCCAGTGGGGATTCGTTCTATGGCCCTTTTTCGCTCTCTTCCTTTTTTTTTTTTCTTCCCATGGAGACTTCTTGGGGGGGGGGGGAGAGGGAGGGGGGGGGGGGGTCACACTAAAGAGAGATGAATGGGCTAGGAGAAGCTCTCGAAAGTGTTTTGTGCAGTGTTTTTGATAGGATCACTAAAGGTGTAGAGGAGGGTAGGGGGTAGGGGGGGGGGGGAGGGAGGGTGGGTAAGTAATATAGAGTAAGGGGTAAGGAGGGGGGAGGGAAAGAGGGAGGGACAGAAAAACGTGGGCATAAAACTAAGATACACAATATACACATAAACCTTTTTTTTTTTTTTTTTTTTTTTTTTTTTTTTTTTTTTTGGGTGCGTTCTGGGAGTTTTAGGATGCTCATATATATATTCACACACACAAACACTCAGGGGTAAAGAAGTGGGATATTGAGTTGACAAGGAATCACTAAGAGAATGATAAGTGGGTTATCACTAGAGGTAGGGGCACAGAGGGAGAGTAATAGGTCCCTCCTTTTTTTTTTTTTTTTTTTTTTTTTTTTTTTTTTTTTTTTTTTTTTTGGGTGGGAGACAGTATATACATGTAAATAACTTGAAGGGAAGGGAAGGGGAGAGAACCTAGAGGGACAGAATGGGAAGAGAGGGGGTGAGGGGGAAAATAAATATATCTTCACAATTAAAGAGGACAAAGTATACACGGGTAAGGGGGGTGGGGAGCCAGAATATATGGGCCAGAGGTAAATAATGAAAGGTGGGGGGAGGAACATAATAGAAAACAACATCTGGGGGAAAAGGGCGCAGTATAGAAAGGTGTGATTAAGACTGACCCATTATGACATGAGCGATGTTATATGATATATAAAGGATTGTGGGCTAATGTGACGCCATTATGATGTGTTTGATGTTATATGTTATATAAAGGACTGTGGGTTATAATATAAAACGCGAATGAAAAGGATGTATAGATAGGAAAGAAATATCTGTACGGAGAAACTAACATAGGGGCATAGGAAATATAAAATGCTTGGTTAGATTGTTGGAAGTAGAAGCAGACCCAGTATTAATGACAGCTGAAATCATATGAAAGAATGTGAAAACAGTTGGAGGGAGTGGGAGGGAAGTACGGCCATACGAGCCATAGTTAGTCACCCCCCCGATTCAGCACCTACGGGAAACTTAGCACCCAGAAGTAGGCGCTGGGAATTTACCGGTATCTCGGGAACCCCTGAGAGGGAAATAAATATAATTTGGCACCCTGCTAAATTTTTTTTTTTTTTCTTTTTTTTTTTTTTTTTCTTTTTTTTTTTTTTTTTTTTTTTCTTTGCCCCCCCTCCACCTCCCCACCTGTCTCCCACGGTCTCTTGCCCACCTCGCCCCCCCAGGGCTACTGTGGGGTACGAGTGGGGGAACGGGGGATAAGCAGAAGATGGAAGGGTTACGGATGACCTCACTAAATGCTAGGGGCCTTAACATACCAGAGAAACGTAGGATGTTAATAGACGACTTAAAACGTCTAAAGACGGATGTGGGAATGGTACAGGAGACACATCTGAAGTTGGGGGCCAGCCCCTATTTGCAGAGTAGACACTTCCCCAGTGTATACCACGCTAACTCACAAACCAGAACAAAGGGGGTGGCAATTCTGGTTTCAAATCGAGTGGCTTGGTCGCTACTGGAGAAATGTGTGGACACGGAGGGGAGATATCTCTTTGTAAAGGGATACATAGGAAATACAAAAGTGACCTTAGCCACGATCTACGCCCCAAATGCACATCAAGATAGGTTTGTAGAAAAAACCCTGTCCAGGCTAATGGAATTTAGAGAAGGCAAACTGATCTTAGGAGGGGATTTTAATGCTCCCCTAGACCCAAAAATGGATACCTCTACTGGGACATCTTCAGTGCCAAGGGGAATTAGAAAAAATATCATAAGGAAATTCCACGAATGCCAACTAATAGACGCATGGCGGGCACTCCATGGGGAGGAGAAGGATTACACCTATTTCTCGAACCCCCACCAATTATACTCCCGAATTGATTTCTATTTTATACCACACCAGCTAATGCCGCTGGTGCAAGATATATCAATTGGGAATATAACGTGGTCGGACCATGCGCCTATTACTTTGAAAATAGACTTGACGGGAGTATCCCAATCAGTAGAATGGAGATGGCGCTTAAATGAAAGCTTATTACAACATCCAGAAATCAGGGAAGATTTAACAAGAGAAATTAAATGGTACTTTGACATAAATGATAAAGGTGAGAGCGACCCAGGAATGTTATGGGAAGCTCATAAAGTAGTTGTCAGAGGAATCTTAATTAAACACGGCACCCGAATAAAAAAAGCGAGAGAAGAACAGATAAGAAAACTATTGGAAGAGATACAGGAATTAGAAACACAACACAAGAAGTCATCAGAAAGGGGACTGGGAAGGGAATTGGCGTCCCTGAGGAGAGAACTCTCTGATCTCTTGCGATATAAAGCTAAAGCAATATTACAAAGAGGAAAAAGGCTGACATATGATTCTGGAGACAAATGTGGTAAACTACTAGCAAATAAACTAAAAAAACAACAGACTCGCTCATACATATCATATATAAAAACAAAAAAAGGGCAAAAATCGGTGTTCCCGAAGGATATTGCAAATGAGTTCAGAGAGTATTACTCGGCACTATATAATTTACCAGGAACGACTCTACCACCATTGTCTCTAGAAGAATATTTGTCCACATCACACTTAGTACGAATTTCCTCTCCGGTCCGTCAAGAACTGGAGAGACCAATAACAACAGAAGAAGTTTTCACAGTGATGAAGACTTTTAAGCAGGGAAAAGCACCAGGGCCAGATGGGTTCTCTATCCAATATTTTAGGAGTTTTTTTGAAAATTTGAGCCCATACATGGTAAAAATGTTCAACGGACTAGGACAAACAACAGACCCACCACTGGATACATTAAGAGCGCATATTACAGTGATCCCGAAAGAAGGGAAAGATGGGTCGGTGTGCAGTAGCTACCGACCGATATCCCTTCTTAACGTGGACCTAAAAATATTCACGAAGACACTTGCACTTAGGCTACAGACACACCTGACCCAGTTGATACACTGGGATCAGGTGGGGTTTATACCAACAAGAGAAGCAAGAGACAGCACGATTAAAGTGCTGAATCTGGTCCAGCTGGTGAACCAAAAGAAAACACCAAGTGTCTTCGTGAATACGGATGCGGAAAAGGCATTTGATCGGGTCAATTGGGCATTTATGTTGGGAGTCCTGAAACATACCGGTATGGGAGAGCGTTTGATACGTTGGGTAGCAGGAGTGTATTCCTCACCCCAAGCCCTGGTGAAGGTGAACGGGGTATACTCCGAAAGCTTTACTATCGCTAATGGGACCCGCCAGGGCTGCCCCCTTTCGCCTCTATTATTTGCTCTTACGTTGGAGCCATTGCTCAATAGAATTAGACAGAACCCGGATATAAAGGGTATACAGGTGGGAAAACAGGAATACAAGGTCTCTGCCTATGCAGATGACCTACTTTTTTCTTTAACGAGTCCACAAACCTCACTACCAAATTTGATGAAAGAAATGGAGAGATACGGAGCTCTGTCTAACTTTAAAATAAATTATAGCAAGTCGGAGGCGATGGGGGTGGCCCTGGAGGACTCCATGCAAAGTAATCTGCAGAGCAATTTTAAGTTTAGATGGACAACAACGGCCCTAAAATATCTGGGAATACAGATTTCTCCGAAATTAACAAATATTTTTGAGCTGAATTTCCCACCACTATTAAAAGAGGTAAAGAAACTACTAGAAGGCTGGAACAAAGGGATTCACTCCTGGTTCGGGAGATGTAATATTTTAAAAATGAACATAGTGCCAAAATTCTTGTATTTGTTCCAGGCATTGCCTATCCGTATCCCCATGAACTATTTCAGTCAAATTCGAACTGAATTTACAAAACTTATCTGGGCAAGCAAGCACCCAAGGATAAACAGAGAGCTGCTGGCAATGCCGAAGGAAGTAGGTGGAATAGCAGCACCAGATCTATTTAAGTATTATCAAGCGGCCCACCTCAGCAGAATAATTGACTGGAATAGACATGGGGAATACAAGTTATGGATTGCGCTGGAAAAACAATTAAGTCAAATACCTTTGGACAGAGCAATTTGGTGCTATGCAGACATACCTCCCGAGCTAAAGATACATCCATTGATTGGGTCAACTCTGCAGATAGGAGCAGGGATTATTCAGAAACAGAGATTATCTACACCGAACTCACCGCTTTTTCCGATCCTGGGGAACCCTAAATTCCCGCCAGGTTTGGAGACGCACGTGTTTGGGCAACTGAGGGAGAAAGGGATCTTTCAAGCCTCACATTTCCTGAAAGCCAGTGGATGGCTATTGATAGAGGACTTAACAAAAAAAGGAGGACAGATAGAAATACCCTGGTGGCAAGCTAGACAAGTGCGACACTTTTTAGAATCATTAGGACCAGTGGAAGAATTTGAGAGACCCCGAACAAAGTTCGAGAAGCTGTGTGAGGAGAAAGAGCTCCTGACCCACACCATCTCTAAAACGTACGCGCTTCTGACAGCCCCACCAGAGGGATTTACATTGGCGAGTTTAGATAAATGGGGAAGAGACTTAGAAAAAATTTTTACTGTAGAACAAGAGAAGAAAATAATTCATCTGACAATGAAATCATCAAGGTGTATAAAAATGCAGGAACTTAATTTTAAGCTGTTATCAAGATGGTACTTCACCCCCTCAAGGATGAATAAAATATTCCCAGAGGTCACGGGGAACTGTTGGAGGGGCTGTCAGGATAGGGGCACACTCTTACACATATTCTGGACTTGCCCTGTAATTAAACAATTCTGGCAAGAGGTACATAGAATCACCCAACGACTATCAGTACTCCAGATTCCACAAGACCCGGAATTCTTCCTACTACACTTATCACCAATCCCTATCAAGGACTATAAAAACTCAATAGTCTGTCATCTGGTGAATGCGGCGAAAAGCTGCATCCCAAGATGCTGGAAGGAAACACAGGCCCCTAGCATTGCTATGTGGCTTAATATAGTCCGAAATATTGGGATAATGGAGAGTTTGACGCCAAGACCCTTAGAGGGAAGGGAACGGGTTAAACAAATCTGGGACCCCTGGGAGAAATACTTACAAACAGAGGAGGGTAAGAGGTTAATGGATGAGGAGACGGGGGAGTAGGGGGTGGGAGGAGGTTAGGGGGGGGAGAGAAACCTTTTTTTTCCTTGTTTTTTTTTTTTTTTTCTTTTTTTTTTTTTTCCCTCTCAGGAGTGGGAGGAGGCCTCGAGGGAACCCAAGGGACTGGGGGACTCACAGAAAGAGAAGAGGCACAGGGTACCGGGATAGTGGGGGACTATATATAAAATAGAAAAAGGGAAGAAAGGGATAATAAGGAGTACTTGGGTATATGAAACAGAATGGAAATATAATTTAAGGAAGTAGAAAGTTAGTAAATCTGTATACCTGAAATCATATATTTTTGTTTGTAAGATAACCCTTTGAAGAAATAAATAAAGAATTTAAAAAAAAAAAAACACATGCCAGCCTGTCCCCATAATAAATGCCTGTCAGTGCCGATCATCAGTGCCAATCAGTGCCCAAAAAAGTTCCAATAAGTGCCCCATCAGTGTTGGGGTGTAGAGTGGTCTAGGGTTGAGTGGACCCTCGGTTAAGGTATCTGCCTAGAGTATCCTTCAAACCCAGCAGGCCTGGAGACCACTCTGAGGAAGAATTGACACACACCATACAGTTCTCAAAGTGGTCTGACACCTTAATATTGAACTCCAGCTTATAAGGGCAAAATGACGTCACAAAGAAAGCCCAACCCTCCTTACATTAATATATGATAAAATACAGACATTAATAAAAACAAGCAGTGGCAAATTACTGAATACATACAGAAACCAATATACTGCCCTCATATTCATATAGAAACTTGCCACAGGAAAGGCTAACAGAGAAAATAGATTTTGTTCTCGAGAATCTTCACAGACTGTTCTAAAAAAGAGGAACTTAACTTAACTCTTAACTTACTCTATGTGAATATATTTATCTTAAAATGGACACTCATATTGTAGGTTACAATATCTAAGATGGCAGGTAATAAGCTAAAACAAACAATAAGCTAAAATATCCCTTCAATCAGTAATGCCTCTCAGTGCCCCATCAAAGTGCCAATCAGTGCCACTCAGTAATGCCTGTCAGTAAAAGGTAAAAAAACTGCGCTAATCACAAGAAAAAAGACTCTAAATATAGCTGCAATAATAATGGGATAAACACAGTAGTAATGTAGAGAAAAAAATTGCGCTTTTAAAGTCCAGTTTGAAAATAGGAAGTATGAAACAGTCCTAAAAACAACTTCTTTTAATGAAGATAATATCCTCCAATGGAAATATTCAGAGAAAGTATTTCAGCAATATTGAACCTTGCTCCTATGGATAAGCATGCTTACCAGATGTAAGCCAAAAATTTGCATATGGCTTTAACCCAGCCTGGGTTGATGATCCAAGTTCTTTATAGGGAACAGCACAGATTTGTAGTGTAGTGATCGTCTCCTTCCAGGTATGGTACTCACAAGGTATGGTTACACAGTGCCGAAAAAACAAAAAATATACCATAGCATAATACTGCTATATATTTTGCAGGGAATGTGTCACAAAAATCATGTGCCAGATTATAAAGACACCCGTGTTAACAGGTATAAATAATTGTGCACCACCACCTACTAAAGGGCCTCCTTACCAGATGCCAAAGGAAATACACACACACAGAGACAGACGATCCTTTCCAAAGGATTTCCCAATCAATTCAAAAGAAATGAAATTTATCCGTGTGATCTATAAAAACTTTGTCCTATGAAGTGCCTCCTTACCGACAGGAAAACATAAACAGCAAGCATGCACTTTCACCGGTTAGGCTGTCTCCTTACCACAGTCCCAGATTATAGAGGCTTGTACTGCGAGCACAGGAGAGCAAGTAATCCTCCACAGCCTGGAGTGTGCCGGTTGCAGGCACGGAGCTTTTAGCCAGTACCCAGGGGAAAAAGCATACAGACCATGGCGTAATAACGTACTAAAAAGGTTTATTAAAATAAAAAAGGTTTGCACTTACAAACTAAAAGAGTTAAAACAGCAGAGTTTTAAAATCGTAGAGCCGGCCGGCTACAAACACATAGACGCTCCCGTCCTATTCCGCGTGGTGACGTCAGCACGTTCGCCCTCAGACGCGTTTCGTTACAAATAACATTGTCAATGAGGAACAGGCTACGTGCCGTGTCACCACCTTATAAAGAGAACAACCTCGTTCTGGGTCATGAACGTGAAGCTCCGGGCGCCATCTTGATTATGGGCAACCCCTATGTGATGTCTGTATAGAGTTCCAGGCGGATATGCCGTTCCCTCTTTGAGAGAAAAATCTCCATTTTAACTATGGTCAATGTTGTCTGCCTAAGTCAATTAAACCAACTTTATTGAAACCCAAGTGTTATAAACAATTCCCGGAATAGCCCGTGTTATACCTGCAATCAGCCATTTATTAATATATGGTGATGTTATGAGTGCAAATCTAACATGAGGCAAATACCAAAAATTACAAAATATAAAAGAAATTTTATAGAGAATTCAAAATAAAAAGAATTCAAATAAAAGAAAGAGAGTAAGGTGGGTGAATTGTGAAGAACCCTTATAACAAAGGCTCATATATATAAGCGTGTACATTAATATTTAAATTATTTATTTTAAAATTGGACTCCAATTCTTATTAAAGAAATGTGTTTTATTCTAACTAGTGTTATGTGAATATATAAATAATCCCTGTTAGATATCACGTGAAGTACTTTATGATATTATATTTAAATCGTGATATTGGTGCATGTATATACAGAAATATAACCCTTATTTAATATAGCGTGACCTATATATGAATTTAATCTATAATAGTAGTGCATATAAATATAAATATAAAAAGTAAAAATCATATACTTCAAATATACCCATTATGACACCTAAGGTCACCTTTTATAGTGAAACCCCACCTATATAAACAAAGAAATATATAAATAAATAATTTTTTTTGGACAATTATAGATAGGTGAATTTGTGTAGGAAAGGATCATTATAGATCCTATTCCTTTACTACAGGAAATACACAAACATGACCCAGATCAAGTTGATAAACCATAATTTCTCACATACATTTACAGCCTACAAGACATAATTAAAAACAAAAACATATACATCAAGAATTGTCTATAAAAGCATTAACATCTACATCGATGTTGAGCCCATAGGGGGCATATGTCCTAGCTTTATAAATCCACGCCATTTCTAGCTTGGAAATTTCTCTTACAAGGGAACTTCCCCTCCAGTTCGGTCTAAATTGGTCTATCCCCAAGAATAGTGTATTTGAAGGGTCCTTTTTGTGGACCAATAAGTAGTGTTTGGATACTGAATGGTTTCTAAAGCCAGTAATTATGTTGGTAATATGCTCATTCAGTCTGACCTGCAATGGACGCTTAGTTCTCCCTATATACTGTAGGCCACACGGGCATTGTAATAAATATACTACCCCTTTGGT
>CM053026.1:369433808-369450640 GCA_028564925.1 Lithobates sylvaticus | reverse complement strand
ATTGTATATATAAAGTAAAACATTCAAATATAAACATCAGTTTTGAAAACATAAGTGCTAAAAAAAAATAGAAGGGGGCGCATGCGCGGCGCGAATGAGGAAGGACGCACAGGCTGAGAGCTCCGTGACGAGCGGAGACTAGAACACTTCCCCGGGGCAATACACACCGTTTTTTCGGCCTCTTTCCACTCTGCACCCCCGGCGGAACACTCAGCGCATGCTGGGACCCAAAAATCGCCGTAGTACGCCGGCCCAAAAGTCACTTATGACATACCTTCTGAGAGTGCGGGAACAGAGCGGGATGTCCCAAAATGGCACCCAGAAGAGGCAAGCACAGACGCCGCCGCATGCTGCAGCCTCATCTCCGGCACACTCGATGGCAGAAAGTGAGTACTCACTGCAACTGACTAAATCAGACCTAGACTAGAGCTTGACCCTGTTGTAAGACAAGATAGCCCAAAAGTTCCAGTCTGAGCTGCACAAGACAGTCCACCAATACCCTCTCCCTGGAGATTGCGGCCCTGGGCAGCAGGACAGACCTACTCAAGACTAAACACGATGAGCTGACCCTGGTCTGTTCAGACCTAAGGAAGGATCATGAAGCCCTTTCTGAAACTGTCTCCTATCTTCAGGCCCATATCAAAGATTTGGACAACAGAAACAGGCGTAACAATTTGGGGGTAAGGGGGGTCCCCGAAACAGTGACTGAACTTGTGCCTGTAGTACAAAAATTGTTCCAGTCCCTCCTGCCTGGGGCCCCACTTACGGCCTTTGCCTGCGATAGGATCCACAGTGCACTACGTCCCCCCCCTCCTGAAAAGCCCCCTAGAGACATTGTGATTTGCCTCAAAGATTTCCTGGTCAAGGAGGATATCCTCAGAGCTTGAGGTTATGTTCTTGATACCGTTTCTACGAAAAGCTGCCAATGTTTTGTCTATGCTGGATATAAGTGCCTTATTTTCAGGTTTACCCAGGTTATCCAACAGTCTTATTTTAACCATGCTTTACTAGGGTGACTTAGAGGCGCCCCTCTTGGCCTGGACTCTCACCTAACCCGAAGCCTTTCACTCCCACTGAATCATGGGTATTAAGGTCTTAACCCATAATGTTAAGGGGTTTAACTCCCCACAAAAGAGGAGAAAGGCACTGAAAACATACAAGTCCTTAGGGGCTGATATTCTTCTCCTACAGGAGACACACTTCTCCACCAACAATCACCCCTCCTTCTTTGATAAAACATTCAAACAATGTTTTTTTACCACTTATGAGTCCAGGTCCAGAGGGGCAGCCATATTTATAAGGAATTTAGTATCCTTTCAGGTACAAAGAACGTATATAGATCCACAGAGCAGATTTGTTATTGTTTAGGGCTTAATACAGAACAGGCCTCTGACCTTTGCCTCTGTATACTCTCCGAACGCATCCCAGGCCACTTTTTTCAAAGGCTTTTTTCAGGTATTAGAGAAGTTTCACTCCCCACATATGATAGTTGGGGGGGACTTCAATCTTGTGGCACACTCTACACTGGATAGGTCTCGGGGTAGCCAGACCTCCGGTGCGTTCCCTAAATCTCTACAACATTCTCTCAAAGCTCAGCAACTGACAGATGTTTGGAGGGCCCACAACACAGGCTCCAGGGAATACACCTTTTACTCCCACCCACACGACACATACTCTCGCCTGGACTATCTGTACTTCACTCCTACCTTACTCGCTAACTCAACCTCTTCTACAATACACGTTTGTCCTTGGTCCGACCACCACATGGTCTCTAGCCAGATACCTTGTATAGGCCTCCCACATTCCAATAGAACTTGGCGCATCAATGACTCTCTTCTCACAGACCCGGTAATACATTCACAACTGACTGACCGCCTCACCGAATACTTTAGACTGAACGATGTGGACAACATCTCCCCCACAACCCTATCGATGGCCCATAAGGCGGTAATTAGGGGTCACCTCATTGAAATAGCCACCACCAGAAAAAGGCAAAAGGCTCATGAAGCACAACAACTTACTCTAGACTTAGGGAAACTTTACCACAGACATCACCAGACGCCTTCCCCTGATTTACTGACCCAGATCAATGAAAAAAGGATAGCGCTCGACACTATACTCTCAGAACAAACAGAGAAATCCCTTAGATGGGCTAATGCCCGATTTCTCCTACACAGCAACTCGGCCTCCACCATGTTTGCACACAAACTCAAACAACAAACTCCATCCGACACACGTATATAACCTGAAAGACAAGAATGGGAACTTACCTCTCACCCTAAGGAAGTTCTACACATCTTTTCCTCTTTCTATCAGAACTTGTACTCGGCCCCAAAACACCCAACCCCTAACCCCCCCCCCCCACTCTTGGTTGGAGCATTTGACTCTCCCTAGTTTATCAGAAGACCAACTACAAACTCTGAATGCCCCTTGCACCACAGAAGAAATAGCTTCCATCATTTCATCCTCTAAGACTCCAGGCCCAGACGGATTCTCCGCCTCCTACTATAAAAAATGTTTAGAACCCTTACTCCCAAAAATGGCCAAACTATATAATTATATATTAAAGGGCAATCACTTCCCAGATGAGATGCTCTGGGCAAACTTGTCCTTAATACCAAAACCTGGCAAGGACCATACCCACCCTCAAAATTTCAGGCCCATCTCGGTCATTAACAATGATTTAAAAATCGTGGCCGTATCCAGGCAGACCGGTTGGCCTCAATTATTACCACACTGATATCCCCCGAACAAATGGGTTTTATACCCACTAGGCAAATCACTGACAACATTCGTCTGGCCGCTAACATAATACAAGATGCAGATGTAAACACTGAGAAGGTCTTCCTGCTAAGCCTAGACATTAACAAGGCATTTGATAGTGTGCTCTGGCCCTATCTAGAATCAGTTCTGTCCAAGTTTGGATTTGGCAGAGCTTTTGTCTATGGATTTAGAGCCCTGTATCATCACCCCTGCACTAATATCAAGATCCCTGGCTGTAACTCTGCATACTTCCCCCTGGAGAGGGGCACGAGACAGGGATGTCCCCTTTCCCCCCTTCTATTTGCCCTCGCCATGGAACCCTTAACCAAATCGATAATAAAAAACCCCAATATAAAGGGCTATTTTAAAGGGGATCAGGAATTTAAAATTAGTCTATATGCTGATGACGTCCTATTGTTTCTCTCTGACCCTTTAATCTCCCTCCCTAACCTCTTTGCCTCCTTTACTCAATTCCATCAACTCTCAGGTTTAGGGGTTAACCCGACCAAATGCTCAGCTATGCCCATCCATCTCCCCGACACGGTCCTAAGTTCTCTTAAAGACTCTTTCAGATTTTCTTGGAGCCCCTCCTCCCTACAATACCTGGGTGTTAAACTCACCCCTACCCTAAAGCAAATGTACACACAAAATTACCCACAAGCCTTTGCCTCCATTAAAAACCTTCTCCTTCAATGGTCCAACTATATAATATAGAAACAAGCAGTAAAAATGTCCATCTTGCCCAAACTTCTCTTTTTCTTCCGCTCCCTACCACTATATTTTGCCGGTGCTACCCTAGACAAACTCCAATCTGAACTACTCTCTTTTATTTGGCAAAAGAAAAAACCCAGACTAGGTCACCCAGCGATGTACAGGACCCGCTCGGGGGGTGGTCTGGGTTGCCCAGATTTGTGGAAGTACTTTCTGGCCGCCCGCCTTGTACAGACGCCCAGTGGCATGCTAACCCGGCCTTCATCCCTTGGCTACAATTTGAAAGAACTTTGATCGCTCCATACCACCTCCCGGGTCTCCTGTGGTCATGCTCCATCACCCACAGGGAGATTGCCCAGCTGAATGCTATAGTGGGACCGTCTCTCTACCTCTGGTCCCTCTATTGGAAAAAATACCACCTCTGGCCTCCAATCTGGGGGAACCTCTTTTCCCCCCAGAATTCCACCAACATTCCTCCTTTACTGAATGGACAGATAGAGGCCTTACTTCACTGAAATCATTTCTGCATGACGCCTCTTTCTGCTCATTTTCACACCTACAACAACAATATGCCATGGACCGGACAGTATTCTACCAGTTCCTCCAGATCAGGCACTTTTACACTAACAACTTCCGAGAGTTATCTAGGTCCACAGGAACACAATATGAAGAAATATGCAGGGAAGCACCCCGAGAAAAGGGCACTATCTCTAGTCTGTATGGGTACCTGACTGGTCACAACTCAGCCCCCAAAACGGCCGCAATGTTGGGTTGAGAAGTTGAACAAGAATTCACAGTGGAGGACTGGCAGGACATGGTAGACAACATGCACAAATGTACACGCTCTATCTCCATTAAAGAAACGGTCCTCAAGCTTCACACTAGATGGTACTACACCCCGGATCGTCTGCATAGGATGTTCCCTTTGGTTCCCGACACATGCTTTAGAGGATGTCGGGCCAGGGGCACATTGCTGCACACGTTCTGGGCTTGTAGTTCATTGACACACATTTGGACTAAAGCCACCAACTTGATCCCTAAGATCACAGATGTCTTAGTGAACTTTACCTTTCAAATGTGCATTCTCTACGTTGATATTCCTGGCGCTATCCCCCCACAACAGAAGCTGATGCAT
This sequence comes from Lithobates sylvaticus, assembly GCA_028564925.1. Lineage (NCBI taxonomy): Eukaryota > Metazoa > Chordata > Amphibia > Anura > Ranidae > Lithobates > Lithobates sylvaticus. The sequence continues at coordinate 369,446,031 of CM053026.1, read as the reverse complement.
ACCCTCTTCAGTGCCATCCAATGGGCAATTGCACTGAACTGGAAATGCCCCTCTGTGTCATGGTCACAGGTGCTTCTCTGCATGGAGTCCATCAGACTAATGTAAAGAATCCATCACACTCTTATGGACACCATGCATATATTTGATAGGAAATGGAATAAATGGTCAGCCCACCAACTTAGCAGTGTGGCACAAGACCACTAACTTTCTTGAGCTCAATACCCCTGGGGGCCCTAATGGGCCATCTTTTTTTTTTTTTTTCAAATAATTTTATTGAGTTTTAACAGGATAACAGTAAATTGTAACAGTAAATTGTAACATATAGATCCACTGAAAACATCAAGTTCAACAAGAAGCAAATGTGTACAGTTGATATAAACTTATAGTACTCTAAGGAAGATATTCGTGGGAGAGAACAGCGACAATCGGTAATATAAAGATATTCTTATCTGTTCCCCGTGAGGGGGCCTGTGCCGTAAAAAGTCATGGCAATGTGTCAGCAGGATAACAGAGTAGTAAGTACCGAGAGTATTTTACCTACGATGAGGGTGGTGTGGAGTGTCGGTGGGCTCATTTATCGGGGGGGAGGATGGGGGTCATGGGTGCGTCCTTCGCGGGCGACCCATATACCGTACACCCCATTAGGGTACTTGCTGTGGACGGTAAAGGGTCTGAGAGTCAAGGACTAGTATCAGTAACATATAAGGAGCATCCTGACTCGTGTGTAGAGCCCAGAGGGTTAAGAGCACAGGGGGTAGGGTGAGGGAGGGGGTGGGGAGGGAGGTTCCAGTGACCGTCTCAGAGATTGTTCTTATCTATGAGAGCCACTAGTTGAGTGGGGGGGGGGGGGGGTGGGTTCATGTGAAAGGGAGGCGAAGGATAAGCAAGAGGAGCACAGAAGGAAATGTAATGGTTGGTGACCAGACATGTAGGTTTCTGGATGAGGGCATAGTGTAGTAAGTTTAAGGTGGGTATGACGTGAGAGAAGGTGAGGTGGCTTGTGCCGTGGAGCTTCTAAAGTGTAGCCAGCAGGCCCAAGTGTTTGTAAATTTGGTTGGGTTATCACGAGCTTGACAAATGAGTTGTTCCATTTCAGCCGTTCTGTCGACCCAACGTATCCAGTCGTCGATTGAGGGTGGGGTGTTGGTTTTCCAAAGAGCAGGGATACAAAGGTTGGCAGCGTTGATCAGTTGGAGGGATAGAGACCTTTTGTATGGGCCAAGAGGCTCGGGCGTATGGTGCAGTAAGTAGTAAGCAGGGGTAAAAGTTGGTGTATCTGTAGTGATGTTGGAGATCATTGTATGGATTTCTGACCAAAATGGTTGGATGAGGGGGCAGTCCCACCACACATGGAGAAGGGTACCCCTGGCGGTGTTGCACCTCCAGCAAGTTGGTGGAGTAGTTGGGTGGAAGTGATGTATTTTGTCAGGAGTCCTGTACCACTTAGAAAAGAGTTTGTATCTGTTTTCCTGTGTAGAAACGTTTAGTGAGCCCTTGTGGATGAGAGTGAATATGCGTTCCCATTCAGCTTGGGAGAGTGTTAGGGCGAGATCTGATTCCCATTGAATGACTAGTTTGTCCTCCTTGATTACATGTTTGGAAAATAGTAGGGCGTATATGGATGAGATCAGGTGGCTTAGTGGTTCCGTATTGGTGCATAAGAGTTCGAAAGGTGTGTATTCCCTGTGCCATGAGGGGGTGGATGTTGTCGTGTTAAAGAAGTGTCGTAGTTGTAAATATTTAAAAAATGGAATATTGTATTCTGGTAGTGCCGTGGAGAGGGTGGAGAAAGACATTAGTGATCCATTCTGGAAGAATTGTTGTGCTCTAACATGTGATGAGCGTGTATTGCCCGTCTGGTCGTGTAAGGAAAGGCCAGGGGGGAATTCAGGGTTGTTTTCTAATGGGGTCATGGGGCCATAGGTAGGCGTGATGCCAAGTGATTTGCAAGCCACTTTGAAGGTGGAAAGAGTAGCTCCAGTAAGCGGGTGTAACGCAAAATCTTTTGGGACATGTCTAAGGTTAATCCATGGTGAGTTTGACAGAGGGAGTGATGAGAAGGAGTCTTCCAATGTGATCCAGTCCTTGGTAGTACTATGGACATGCCAGTCGACAATTCTAGTGAGATGTGAGGCCCAGTGGTACTTTTGTAGGTCTGGGAGGCCGAGACCTCCTAGTGTTTTAGGTAAAACCATCCTATTCCAACCTATGCGAGGGATCTTGGATGACCATATAAAGATCCTGCATAAACGTTTATAGGCATTAAAGAAAGAGGTTGGTAATCTAATTGGGATAGCTTGAAAAAGGTAAAGGAGTCTGGGTAGAATATTCATTTTTATCAAGGCGACTCTACCCATCCAGGAGAAAGAACCCAGATGCCATTTCTGAAGGTCACCCTGAATGGATAGCAGCGCCTTTGAGAAATTTCCGGCAAATAGATCACGGAGATTTGTCAGGATTTTGATTCCGAGGTAGGAGAGTTCGTGTGTCTCCCAGCTAAATGGGAAGTTATGTTTGCTTTGTTGGACCAGAGCCGTTGGTAGAGTTATATTTAACGCTTTGGATTTCGCAAAATTGATCCGTAGGTTGGATAGGGAGTGGAATAGGGAGAAGTCAGCTAGGAGGTTGGGGATGGTGGTGATGGGGTCCGCAAGAAAAAGTAGGATATCGTCTGCATAGGCAGCTATTTTATATTGCTTGTGACCTATTTCAATGCCTTTGATGGAGGGATTGTCTCTAAGTTTTCGAATCATAGGTTCCATGGTTAGGATGAAGATGAGTGGGGAGAGGGGACAACCCTGACGGGTTCCATTGGACACAGAGAAGGCATCCGACAGGCAGCCGTTGATCCTTATCCTTGCTGTTGGAGAGGAGTACAATGCCATGATCATGTGCAGCATGCGGGGTGGAAGGCCTATAGCAGCCAGTGTGGCCTCCATGAAGTCCCAAGCTACCCTGTCAAATGCCTTCTCTGCGTCCAGGGAAAGGAAAAAGCCGGGTGTAGCAGTTTTGGAAAGCCAATGGTGGATGTGTAGAGCTTTGATGGTGTTGTCCCTGGCTTCCCTGCCAGGGACAAAACCAACCTGTTCTAGAGAAACTAAATTGGGGATAAAGGGGAGAATGCGATTCGCCAAAGCTTTCGCATATAGTTTAACGTCCACATTGAGTAACGAGATTGGGCGATAGTTGGTCACTAGCGTGTGGTCTTTGCCTGGTTTGGGAAGGAGTGTGATGTGGGCTTCTAGTATATCCCTATGAGCCGCGGAGTCTGGAGAGAGGTCATTGAGGGCTTTTGTAAGGTGTGGGATGAGTGTGGTCGGGAAGGCCTTGTAGTATCCGACAGACAGGCCATCTGGGCCTGGGCTCTTACCCGACTTCATTTGTTTCAGGGCCATAAGTATTTCGTCTTGTGAGAGGGGTAGATCTAGTGTCGCGGAGTCTTCAGTGGAGAGGGGGGTGGGGCCATATTGTGTCAAGAATTCGGAGATGGCCGTTAGGCGGTCTGTGTTAGAGTTGGTCTGACGTGTGGGTGGGAGATTGTATAATTTAGAGAAATAGCGAACGAAATGGTTAGAGATGTCTTCCGTGGTAACCAAGGATTTGCCTGAGGGATGTTTAATTGTGTGAATTGTGTGGGCCGTTCTTTTGGTCTGTATTGCTCTCGCTAGAAGTTTGCTCGCTTTATTGCCAAATTCATAGTAAATTTTTTGTGTCATTGTAAATTTGCGTTTCAGTTCACCATGAAGGACGTCCCTGAGTTCCTCGCGAGATTTAGTCAGATCAGTTAAAGAAGAGGCAGCAAGGGACGCTTTGTGTGCGTGCTCAAGTTTGCGGATGAGTGAAGTCAGTTCTGAAATGCGAGCATTTCTGTGTCTAGTGCGTTGCGCGGCAATAGAGAGTAGTTCTCCCCGAACAACACATTTATGTGCGGCCCAGGTGACCGTGTGGGAAGTGTCATCGGAAGAGTTTTCGGCAAAGAAGTTGGAGAGGCAGGAGTTTATGCGTTGTACGTTGGCGACGTCAGTCAGTAGTGAGTTGTCAAGTCGCCAGATAGAGGTCCTAGGTCGGGAAGTCGGGAGGCGTAAGGTCATGGAAATAGGGTTGTGGTCCGAAAGTACAGAAGGGTCAATGGAGGCAGCAGAGAGATGGGACAGGCTTGCTTGAGATATAAAAAAGTGGTCAATCCTGGAATATTTGTTGTGAGGGTGGGAAAAGTAAGTAAAATCCTTCACGGTAGGGTGTAGCGTGCGCCAAGAGTCGTGGAGTTGCAGGTTGAGGAGTTCCAGTCGTATTGCCCGAAGAGCACGGTAGGTCAGGGAGGATGATCCGTTGGACGTGTCTATTGAGGGTGTCAGGGTTACATTAAAGTCTCCCCCCACTATAAGGGTACCTGATTGGAAGCTGGCAAGTAATTGTAGAGTAGATCGAAAAAAGGGGACTTGTTTTGAGTTGGGGGCGTATATGTTGGCGATGGTGAGGGGTCGTTGATATAAAGTACCTTTAATAAACAGGAATCTACCGTGTGGATCCCTTTGGACATCAGTGATCTGAATGGGGCAGTGTTTAGATATGAGGATGGATACCCCTTTGGATTTCGCTTCAATGTTTGAGGAGTGAAAGGCCGTGGGGAAGTGAGCATTTTGGAGCTTAGGGATGGAGTTGGTACGGAAGTGTGTCTCCTGAATGAGTGCGATTTGGGTCTTTGAACGTTGTAAGGAATGTAAGAGTTGAGATCTCCTTTCAGGTGTGTTGAGCCCTCTAATGTTTATGGAGCATAGTTTAAGTGTATGGAAAGAAGGTTGTTGGTCATCCTGTGAGGCTGGAGTTGGGATAGCGTTCGCCATGATTGTGTGGGAAGGAGGGGGAAGGGGGAGGGATGAGTGAGCAGTAGAGGCAAAGGTTTTCTGTGTATCTGGGGGGGTCACTGGAGTTGGACCGATGAGGCGTGGATAAGTGCGTCCACAGGCCTCTCGTGGATGGTTGTATCGGTAGGTCACGGAATGAACGTGGCGCGAGGGCCCCGAAAGGGGGAGACCTTACACCAACACGTATCCGTGTGTGGGGTCGACCAGGACCGTGGCAGTGAAGAGAGAGTGGGAGTGTGAGTGTGGGGTTGTCCATCACCACAGGATCAATGGGATCAGTGGTGGAGGTATGCATAGTGTATGCAGTTATTGTTCGATAGGGCATGGTGTCTTAATGTATTAAATTATGGGTAACCGCCTATATGTGAGGAAGCAAAGTGGTAGACCGATCGTACCGGTGGGTATTAGGCGATATTTCCCAAATATGGGGGTAACTTTTAGGCATAAGTGGGCAAGCCCGTTGGCCAGCTTGCAGGGTCAGACATGTGCGGGAAGAGCGGTTGCCACGTATGTCGTCCCGCACAGGTCTGTGAAGCCGTACAGGCAGGTGGTGTGATTGGTAACTGCATACATGAGAAATACTCAGGTAACAATAAAACAGTGTATAAGAGAAGCAAACTAAACCATACTTCAATGTGTAAAACCTGGGGGATTGTAAAGGAAAAAACATTGCAGGTGTAGTTAGGGAAATTATGTACTTTGCTGGTGATATGGTCACAAGTATAGTTACCCATCAACCGAGGAAAAAATAAACAACAAAAATGACAAAAGGATAAAAGGTTCAGGAGGCGATAGCCGGGCTCTGTGAGTGTGTTTGTCTCTGTGCACCCCGACATTCAGCAGAGTAACGTCATTCTGGGTAGAGGTGGTATCAGACACCAGCAGGGGAGCCGTGGTATCGCTGAGTCACTGACGTGAGGAGTGTAGCATTCCGGAGCCGAGTATCTCTCTGAGAGGCTGGTGGCGAGGCGTTCCGTATCGCTGAGAGACAGTATGCGGCCGAAGGCTCATGGTAGAGGAGGGTGGTCTTCTATGCATGGACGGTTCGTGATCCCAGTTGGGACAACAGATGCGTCAGGGGTAGTAGGTCGGAAGGCAGCGTGATCTGAAGAGCTCCGTATAGAAAGGCAAGATTGTCGGGTTTGAAAGAGAATTCCGTGCGTGGGCGTGTTGCGCATTAGGTCATATCTCCGTCAGGAGGTGGTGTTTTAAGCCGCGGAGCATCTTGGGTTCTGTAGTCTTCTCCTCCTCAGCTTGTTGGCGGGCAGAAGTTGTCCTATACAAGATAGGGAGGTGTCTAGAAGTACTGTAGAGCCAATGGGCAGCGCGATCCGTAGGGTGTCGGCCGAGGACAGTTGTGAGGGGAGAAAGTGTTCAGAACTATCATAGCTCAACAAGGCCGTAAATAAAAACATGGCGGATAGTATGGCGGTTAGCATTCCCTTGTATAGTGAACCGCAGATCGTGGTTAAAGAGAGTAAAATAAAGATGAAGAAATAGAATTATGAAATAAAAGCAAAATCAAAAATCAGTTCAGGTTTTGCGGAGATGGAAGAGGTGGGCATCAGTGATGAAGTATACTTGCAGACCAGATGGGTTAACGATCCCTGCGATTCCTTCGGGCTCCAGGTGATGCCGAAGGGCTTCGCCCTCGGTTTCCCGTTTGGAATCTGGTGTTGCGCCTCGGGGTGGAAGGAGATCTCCTCCTGCGGTAACTGGTATTCTGGGCATCCATAGGTTCTTCCATGGCTTCGTCCTTTCCGGAGGTAGGGTGGCGGAATTCAGCGTACCAGTTATGTACCGGTATCAGAGGGATACCGAGTGCTCTACAGAAGTGCGGTAGATCTTCAGGCACTCTGAGGAGGGCTGTGCGGCCGTTGGTGGAGGCAGAAAGGCAGAATGGGAACTTCCACTTGTAGGTGATATTCTTTTCCCTCAGGACATCCAGCAAAGGTTTAAGGTCTCGTCTGTGCCGCAGTGTTATGCCTGAGAGGTCCTGATATATCTGGATAGGTGCCCCTTCATGTAGTATTCGTTGCATGCTTCTCGCCTGTTTGATAATGTCTTCCTTCAGTCTATAATCAACGATACAGCAGACAATATCTCGCGGGGGGTCACCCTCTTTCCCTTTAGGGCGTAGTGCACGATGTATCCGTTCCATGATTATAGGAGTTTGGGGTGGACGGTTGAGGAGGCCATTAAAGAGGCTTACCACGGCTTGGGAGATTGCCTCCCCTTCAATAGATTCGGGCATACCGCGGACCCGGAGGTTATGGCGGCGGCCCCTATTATCCAAATCCTCTAAATGGCGTTGCATATCCCGCATCTGTAGAGTATGGGAGTCGATCCGGGTGGTTGTGACATGCAGGAGCTTGTCATGTCGTTCGGTCACTCGTTCAACTGTCTCAACTCTGTCAGACAAGGTATGTATGTCGAGCCGCAGTTCGGCAATGGCAGCCGCCAGGGTGCCTTTTATATCGTCTGCAACTGATCGTAAGTCATGTATGTTCAGCTGGGGATGTGGCATCAGATCTATCCCGTCGCTGTTCCCGTTCGGGTGGGTATGCTGGGGAGTGGAGAGCGGTTGGATAGTCAGCGGTGGTTGTGAGGTGGAGTGGCGGGAAGGCGCCATATTCCCTCTGCCCGTCCTGAACATTTCGGGGATGTGTTGGCTCGGGGTTCCACTCAATTCCCGAGGGGACCGAGAGCGGGAGGCAGACGAGGTGCGGGAAGCTGTCCCCATGTCTTGGGTAAGAGTTGGTAAAGTGTTACCTCCGTTTTTTGAAGCTTTCGATCCTGTGGTGCCGGAGCTCGGGAGTTATGCGACTGTCTTCATGCCAGGTCAGGCCACGCCCCCCCATATCAAATTGTACTTAGGGGTAAATAAGTTAGGAAAGTTCTCTAATGTCACATGTGTAATTAAATATAAAGACATTTAAAGGCTATACTTACTAATCCACTTAATTTTTTTTTCACTATTTTTTTCCTATGTTTAAATCCACAAAAATACCAAATAAAGATTAAAATGAAGAGACTTCAAGATCCTCAGCGCACAAGCCACATCGCAAGTCGAATCATCATGATCAGACTTCTGGTGTGACTTTTATTCAAATCAATGGGCTCTCATAGGGAACCATTGATTTTGACATAAAAAATAAAAATAAAAATGCTTGACGAGGCTTGACGCAGCTGCATCCAGCGTTAAGCTGTATTAAGCAGCCTTTACCAGTGTCAAATGTTTTTACAGCTCTAATGCCGGTCCTCCAGCTTGAAAACATCTATGCCACTTACAGCTCCTAAAAGCCTGTGTGTGCATGAACACATAGAATAACATGAATAGGCATTTTGAAGCAGAAAAAAAAAAAAAAAACGTCTGACGTTGCTAAAAGCTGTAAAAACACACTGTGTGCATGAGGCCTTAAGCTTAAAACATGGTGAAGCTCATTTACTAAATAAATACACAAGATAGGGAATAGGGATAACCATGCTCAAATTTTTGCTCACATGTGTGATTGTGATCCAAGAAAGAATCTAGTTTATTGAAAATTGATACTGATACTGAAAATGCATATGGTGTGGTGTTAATTTGTCATTCGCATTAAATATCTAAATAATGTTGTTTTTATGCCTCTTGTTCATATAAAGTGCATTACAGAATGCGTACACCAAACATTTAAAAAATATATCCTGAAATTAAAAAAATGTGACTGGCTCACTAGGCTTATTAAAAAAACCTTATTCACTATATTGTCATGTGAGACCTTTTTTTTAAGTTTTCTTAAATTATTAATGAAAATGTAAGACTGTTATAGTCGTATATGCCTAAATATTTCTAATGCCCCGTACACACGGTCAGACATTCCGACCACAAAATCCGATCACAAATCTTTTCTGACGGATTTTGTCCGAAACTTGTGTTGCATACACACGGTCAGACAAAGTTGTCGGAAAATCTGATCGTTCCGAACGAGGTGGCGTACAACACATACGATGTGACTACTTAGAGGCCAGTAGCCAATAGCTTTCATTCCCAAATTTATTCTGAGCACTTTGTGCGTCGGAATTCTATACACACGATCGGAAAAAGTCAGATCAGATTTTGTTGTTGGAAAATTTAAGGTCCTGCTCTCAAATTCCGACGGTAAAAGTCCGCTAGAGCCCACACGCGATCGTATTTTCCGACAATATAATCCAATCGGACTTTTCCCATCAGAATTTCCGACGGTGTGTACGGGGTATAACAGTTCAATAGCCCACATACAGCCAACAATAGCCAATGGTGGGTGTCAGCCCCAAATCATGTATAACTAGGTCCAAAAAGGAAAGGGGAAATGGTTATAAGCACCGGGGCTTTGTGACACCCATATATTTTTTTAAATATTCATACACAGTAATGAAAATATAAAACAAACATGTATTGAAAAATAAAATAAAATAAAATATTACCTCTATCAGAGTAGAGGGCATCCTACTGAACATTAAAAATACAAATAGCATTAAACATGTACAAGGTAATATAAAACAGTGAATCCAAATAGATACTCTATTATGTGTTTTGCAAACCACTCCGGACGCGTTTTGACCAGTGTGGTCTTTTTCAGGGATTTGCCCTTGGATAGCACAATGGAGGATTCTCTAACATAAACACACACAATAAGTATGCTACATAACCAAATGTGCATGTACAAACATCTAGAGGAAACAGCATATACCATAACAAGAATGCATATAGACTTATATAGCTGATAAAATGTACACACTGCAAATATATTGGTGATACCGGAGATCATCCAGAGTGGAGGTGGAGCATAGGAAGATCACAAAATGGAAAAGAAGTGTAAGATGGAAGGAAAACACTAGCAGCCCATGTTTCCCAGACACGAGGGTAACAGCCAGAAAGTTAAATCAGTATACCTAACAACAAATGTCTAACAGTGTTTAGCCCCATAAACCCAAATTTTAATATTTGTTTTCAAAGATTGGAGCACACCTTTTGGGAGATTTACCAAAACTGGTGCACCACAATGGCACTGTGGCTCCCAGACCTATTGGCTGCAGCTCTGGTGTCCACCAATGGATGCAGCCAGAAGCTCATGGAAATCAGTCATCACCTGATGCTTGTTGCTAGATTAAAATATTGGCTAATTACAGAAAAAGCTTTAATAACAACATAATCTTAATTTTAATTTTAATTTCAACATAATCTTAATTTGAATCTATTTAATCTTGAAGCTCTGCCTGTGTTACTCCTCTTTGCCTGGTGTTGTCCATGTGCCTCCGACCTGTGTTCCTGCATTCTGATCCTGCACCCTGACCCGCACCCTAATCCCTTACCGGCCTGCTTATTCCCTGTTGGCTTTCTCCTTGCTCTTTCTGCCTGATCTAATGTGTATAACCCTGGCTCTGACACTGGCTATGCTTTTCATATCCTGCTATCTGTATATATTTGGTTTGGGCAGTTGTTTACTGTTTGTTTGTTCACTCACTTATTAGATTCTCTGGTTTGCGTTTTGCAGTTCTGGAATATTGGAGGTGCGCTCGTATTTTTGTTATCCACTTATTCTTAATAAATTACATTATTTTACATTATACTTGTGCCTGGTATTCTCTGTGCAAGTCCACACATGTCTGGTCACACCTGTTTCACAGAATCAGGTGCAGCTGTGCATAGAAACCAATCAGCTTCTAACCTGAGCTTGTTCAATTAAGCTTTGACAATTTGTTAATAAGCACAGCTGCACCAGATTCTCTGTGCACCAGTTTTAGTAAATTTTCCTCTCTGTATAGCAAAGTACCCTTGTTGATAAATTTTACTAATGTGATGCTTGCCTAGTGCAGATACATTCTTTGAACATAGATTTTGCTTATCAGCAGAGCATCGATGTCCAATTGTATGGGTACATATGTTAGTACATCAGACCCACTGAGTTTATTTTTATAAAATAGCACCGTTAAATAACTAGTGTGTTGGCTATAGAAAAGAAAAAGACTGTCCCCACATCAAAGTATTTCAATTACACTATAACTAGTCATAAGCAATTTTACAATTTTACTGCTATATTATCTCATCTTTGCTTTTCTTTATTCTCTTGTTTAAATAATTTTAAACTATTGTTGTTTCCTGACTATACCTGCCTTTAACCGCTTCCCGACTGCCGCATGTAAATATACGTCGGCAAAATGGCACGGCTAGGCAAAAGCACGTATATATATACGTCCTCTTTAAATGCCTAGCCGTGGGGTCGCACGTGCGCCGCCGCCGGCGCGCTCGCGACCCAGTCGGGAGCTCCGGGACCACGGCCGCGGGACCAGCGGACCCAATCGCCGCTGGTGTCCCGCGATCGGGTCACAGAGCTGAAGAACGGGGAGAGGTCTGTGTAAACAAACCTCTCCCCGCGCTTCCTACACTGCCTGTCATTGATCGGCTGTTCCCTGTCATCGGGAAAGCCGATCAATGACGTCAGACGTCAGCCCCACCCCTAATGTAAACAAAAAACACATGACACACACCATAACCCCTCCCCGCCCCCTAGTGGTGAACTCTTTCACTGCCAGTGTCATTTATACAGGAATCAATGCATTTAAATAGCATTGATTGATGTATAAATGACAATGGTCCCAAAAATGTGTCAAAAATGTCCGATGTGTCCGCCATAATGTCGCAGTCACAATAAAAAAAAAATCGCTGATCGCCACCATTACTAGTAAAAAAAAAAACTATTAATAAAAATGCTATAAAACTATTCCCTATTTTGTAAAAGCTATAACTTTTGCGCAAACCAATCAATAATCGCTAATTGCAATTTTTAAAGGTGGTTAAAGGTGCCCTGCTAATGGCTGAAAAGTGCTGCTAAAATTACAGTAAAGTGCCACTAGAACTAGCGGCGCTTTGCCGCTAACGTCAGACGCTTTCAGAGTAAAAGTAGCCTAATGCCGCGTACACACGAAGGGACTATCCCGCGGGATTATCCGCTGGACTCAAGTCCACCGGACAATCCCCTCGTGTGTGGGCGTCGGCGGACTTTTTGGCGGCAAAAGTCTGGCGGACTAGGTTTTAAGTTTTGTTTTAAAATTGTCCGCTGGACTTGGCAGTCCGGCTGACAATCTGGCAGTCCGGCGGACAATCCCGCCGTTAGTAGGCTAGTCCGCCGGACTTTTAAAATGAACGGACTTGCCGCTCATCGGAAAGTCCGTTCATTTAGCACGTGACTTCAGGTATACGTAGCTAGCGTAGGCAGTGAATGCCGCCGCGCTAGCTCCGTCACCTGGCATGGATTTAAAGGGATTCCCCACGCCGAAAAACGGCGTGGGGGTCCCCCCCAAATCCATCTCAGACCCTTATCCGAGCACGCAGCCAG